>JAOBRC010706227.1:0-10423 GCA_027575255.1 Scolionema suvaense | reverse complement strand
GATTGTGTTGTCTATGCGAAATACAGACGGACTTATATACTTTTTCAATTCATAGTCATTTCCAAAAGATTGAAAGCGAATAATACATTCATGGAACCACGAAACAACAGCCTATCAACCATTAAGTTATAGTGAATCTCAACATCCATTCTCCCACTAAATATGCTGACTGAGAATGAAAACGCTGTTATATACAACAAAAATGGAAGCCTCCCAAGATTTGAATCATGGCCTTCTCGTAGCAATGGATCTTTCCTTTGGCAATAAAAAATTTTATCAGTGGTACTACCTACTTTAATACAGAGATTTCTTAAAGATACAACTCCAACTTATTTTCTCACAACACCATTCTAAACAAACATGCTTCTTTAAGGGACTGTCTCTGATATGTTTCAGAAAATTTGTTGGAGATAAGCTTCAGTCTAACGCCACAACTACCATAAATTATCGAACTGTCCGTCTAGATATTTGCATATTAAATAGATTCAATCCCTTTGATTTGCGGATTTTTGCTGAGTTTGACAGGATTCAAATTTAAAGTGGAACTGTAAATGATAAAACTTTGCATGAAAAGCCATAAAATCTTCTGGAAGCTGGCATTCCAGGCTGATATATTTTATTATAATTATTCTGAACGCTGATAGCTATATGGTCGCTTTTCAGCAGTAAGCTTGAAAATATATTTTGAACAAATTCCATCCAAGAGGGTTTCTTTCAAGTCTACTAATAAACCTAAAAATTCAGAGTACATCAACTATCGCCAAAACATCCCATAGATGCCCCCTTCCGTCAATCCACCCTATAAACCTGAAGGGATTCAAATGAGATGTCTTTTCATCCAACATCTAGCTTGTTCGATATGGGACTAAAATTGGACATCACATTTCCTCCATTGTATTAGATGAATGTTCGAGCAACAGGACCGATCAGGTAACTTCTGACTTCCATGGAAAAAAAAAATTGGTGAACTAATTACTGTGTGAGAACAAGGCAGATAAGGTTATTTCAATTTTCCATTGATCATAAAATTCAGCAGTATAATGGCAGGGTCAGAATTAGCTGCTCGCAGTTCACAATTTGCAAAACAAATTGACACATACTCCCGAAACTGCGGAAGCAGAGTTAAGTGAGCAGACATAAAATTGGAACGCTTAATCCAAAGATTCTTTCATGATAAATTTGGTTGATTATTCCCACAGAATTTAGCATCAACAGATGATTAATTCCCATCCTGAATCAAGTAAATATCAATTTACTGCTTTTGCAGAACATAAATACTAACCTTATAATGAGCATTGCTTCCATCTACCCGAGAAGTATGACCAAAATGGTTTGCTGGTGAGACACATGAAATTCTATGTAATAAAATTTGTGAAATTATTTAGGTCTTAACTATTGCCACAAAAAGCCTCATCTCCAGTTAGTAGATATGATACAGTGGAAAAAAGCCAAGCAAACATCATAGATAATACTCCACAGCATAGTAGCTTTCTTCGTGGCTTTGGAAACTCATTGGCTTATCTAGCTAGCCTCAGGAATCTAGTCCGCAAATTTTAAAAATAGCTATTATGACAACTTAAATCAGCTTCGAAAGATAGCACTTGGGGAAAGAGGAGAAAAAAAACAGCATAGCGAGACATCAGGACCATGCACTATTGATCAGGATCTGGCTATGCATGAATTTTGCTTTGAATGGACATTAAATTGGCGCCTTCGTGCACAGTACGCAGTAGGTTGTTGACAGGGCTTAAGAGACGAATGTTTGTTGGAAAACACATGTAGCTAACTAGCTAACCCTATTCCAGAAGTTACAGATAGAAACACCAGCTTTGCATTATGCAATGCTAGATCACAGATTTTTAGCTTTTTTCTATACATAGCTGCATCTGTGATAAGTATTTGTTTTGACTTTAATTTAAGCTAGCTTTGGGCACAAAGAGACTTCAAATAGTAAAAAGGGAACCCACAAGGGGGGCTCACAACGCCCCCTAGAACCTCCACTTGTGTAATGCAAAAACTGTGAACGTATTTTCAAGTTCTAATTCGGACCCAGAATGGGTTTTGCAGTGTTTCAAAACATGCACGTCTTTCCTAATCAAAGCAAACTTAATTTTTTGTCAGGTGAGAAACTCTAACTATTTAACTCAAGCACATGTCCCATCAAAGCGGCATGAAAATAATCACGCTACACACAAAAAAATGCATTGGGGTAAGATTTTTACTTGCTTCGTTCAGCAAATACTTTTCTGCAATAAAATATATGCACCACAATAAAATGTCTTAGATGTACGTTTGCAGTGTTCCTAAAGCAGTACTTAATATTTCACATTATTATGTGCTATCTTCATCAATTGATCTATTTTGAGGATAATCTTACTAAAATATCCTTGAAGGAGATATGAAACACATTTGCCTTGTGGATACAAAGTTTATTTGGGGAAATCAAAAGCGATATCCGTATTCTTTGGTTGAATTCTCTTGTTGTTTTAGGTGGACTTAGATCATCACTAGGAAGTGAATTGTGGCAATGAGCTGGAAAATGTACTTAAAGAAAAGCCGTATTTTCGATATCTGAGAATTAGAAACAAAATCGGATAGTATTCGGATACAGCTCAACAAGAAATCAGCAAGATTCTCCGATCATTCTAGGTTTATTTGGTTTGTTTCCTGATATCAAGGTTTACTTCTGTGTATACTCCGAAACCTACCCAAAGATAATTAAAAGAACAGTTAGGTGAGCATAAGATTTTGCTATCCTGGCAGAACTACATGACTGACAGATAAGTCTGATTATCATGGCGCTTTTGAAGGCAGAAGTTGTCCTTAAACAGTTTGCAAGAACAACTTACTTTTACTAATTTTAACTTTTTTTATTTTTATGTTTTCAGACTAACTATAAATTCCAAAAATTGAATTTGTGACCCTATGTGCAATATTGAACTAAAAGGTCTTCTTAAACCAATAGCATAAACCTAGTAAATGGTAAGACCAAAAGATGTCCGTAAAATAGTGAACAGGAGAGAAAAGATAAGTTTAAGCTACCGTCAAGGGACTTCAAAAAGGCATTTGCTTTGGCACAGTAGCTAATGAGTTTGCCTTAACCCTGAACAGCCCGGGGAGAGGGGGGAGGATTATGCCCGCAAGCATGGTTTTCGCGCAGCAGGGCAAAAAATATTGCAGCTGCAGGTACCAAACTGCAGTGGTGCAACTAACTTTTTATGGGCATTCCAATACATCAATAATATTTGGGGTCATCGGACCACAACAAGAGCAGGTGGCTCATTGTTTTCCCTAGACGATGTCATTTTTGGTCAATTTTGGCCCATTTCGATGAAAATTTGGCTGAAAAAGGCAGTAACACCCTAGCACTTTATGGTTTATGGTCATTCGATATATGCCAGGGGCCATTGGAAGTCATTCCAAGAGACTGAGATACAAAATTCACACCCTCAGCAAGTTATTCCCAGGTAACCTGAGGACCTCACTCCTGTTTAAATCTTTAAAATATAAGTAACTTTATCACAAAATACCATTGCCCTCTCTTTATTTGCCTTTTTTTTTGGCTTTTATGGGCCAAATCGAGCAATGGGCACAGTCCCCCTTTGGGCATTGTAATAGCAAAAAAGTCCAGGTTGTTCAGGGTTATACCAACTGATGCAGCCAGGCATCATGTTTTATCCTACACAAAAGAATTGCACTAAGTACTGGCATTTATCAGTGCATACCTCAAGCGAAGAAATTTTCGCGGGAATAAATTTTGGGAAGTTATTTCCCCATCAAAATAACATTTTAGCACACTGTACTTGCCACTGAAATAGATAGTCAATCTTAGTTCAAAGGTAATTGATTAAGAATGCAATATTTTGAAGATTATTGGAATTTTACTATATTTTTTGTAGAATTTACTTTCGCGGTTCAATGGTGGATAAATTTCGCCGGAATTAATTTTCGCGGTTCACCATTATTCTTGTAGGCAAAAAAAGGAATTAAATTTCGCCAACTTGCCCCAAAACTGCAAAATCCGCGAATTTTCTTCCCACGAAAATTGCTTCCCTGAAGGTACATCATGCAATGGGTCAGTCTCTTCAGGTATTGAATCAAGTAAAAGGCTGAAAGACGATCATCTTCCAATTTTTTAGATTTCTTTGCGACTTTAAGTGTGATCCTCGATTCCGCATGAGTAATGAGTGAGTCTTATGCTAATATATACCAGACAGTGACTGATGGCCACAGTCTGCAGGAGCCACCCCAACGCACACCCCAAGGAATCAGCTTACTCCAATAAGGTCTGCACACTGCAAAGAACCCAGGGTTCTTATTAGCAGGTGACAGGCAGGGTTCTCATTAGCAGGTGGCAGGAAGCAGGCGGAGCAAATACCCACCTACTTTCAAATTAGTGCTGGCTACTTTCTGTCAACTTTCCGTCAACTGCCTTGTGATGTTTCATGTTTCACTCCTTATGTGCTGCCTACATTCTTAATATACCTTCCTACTTCAAAGTCTGGTGAGAATCCTGGAATCGGTTTATTCCAATAACATCAATTAACTGGAAGTATACACTCTAATAGTACTATCTTTATAAAGAGAATTCTGGAGGACTAATAAAAATTTGAACCAAAATGTGAGTTTGGAAGTCTTTATGAATAGATAATATAGGGATGGCCACAGAAATGAGCATCATCTAGGAGAGGCATCCAGAGAAAGCCAATTCGGACTCTTACCTGTCTCACTGTCAACATGGTGGGATGCTTTCGTGAAGGAGTGACAGCGAGAATAACTGGAATGCATGAGAATCATATCTTCAAGCTTGAGCTATAGGACAAAGATAGTCAAAAATTTCAACTGAAGCATAAAACTAAAAACTAGCATCTGAAAAGGGATAAAGTTGTCAAGAAATTATTCTGAGTATAATAATTAGGTATAGAGGACTTTTGGAGGAAACCTACTATCATTGGACATCAATTTACTCCTACAGAATTAGTCGAAATCAGAAAGATTACCACCCTGCATCCTAAATAAGCCATTATCTAGTCTTGAACAAATTCAGCTAAGAGATTCAGAATTAAGAGTGGTGAGATTCTCAAATTTAAGCCTATCTCAAATTTACATCAATGAACCACAAATTGATGCTTCTATGTGTACATGGAAAAAAATTTTTGAGCATATGGCATGTCACTGTCACGGATCATGATGGCAATTATCACCGGCCGAAAAAGGACAAAATCCTAACCTACATTGAAGAATAATGCCAGACTGACTGTTTTAACTTTACCTTGGTACTGGAGAGCTAACGTAACCTTCTGAAACAAATTTTCTACCCACACAACTGGCCAACTGAATTGCATCTAAGCAAAATCCTTCCGGTTAATATTTTGGTGCAAAATCTGTGTTTCTGAGCATGCATAAGTGGCTGCAGAAGTATAACCCCAGAAAATGCCATAACCAGGGATGTGAGTCGCGCATCACAAGATTCCTGAAAAGGTTTTGTCTGGTGTTTCGCTAATGTTGCAATCGCACCAACCCCCCGCTGCGGCTGGGGGCAAGGAGAAAATTTTGACTTTTTACCTCCCTAGATCCCCGGAAAATGCACTTCCAAATTCAAACCTGTTGTCACTGAGCTGCAGAGCTTCACTTCAATTTATAAATTGCAATTCTTTGCACTCACAGTTCCTGCTCAAACAGAATAAATTCACGCACAACCACGCCTTATCACAGAAATAGTATACAATGATGACAGGTGCACCTCAGTCACTTTGGAAACTGGTACAAGGAAAATTAACCTCAGTCACTCACGTGATCTTAGTTCACGGCATGCCACATGCTCAAACCCTGAATGTCCTGGAACCATTCATGAGCGTGTGTACTTTTCTATCTCTTCTATCTGCTGAATCCAAAACAGGCAGATAAATTCAATGTGTCTTCAGGCTGCTTGTTTTAATTCCCTAGTTCCCGGATTTGCTTCATGTGGAAAGTTCTTATTTGAGAGCAGAGTTTTGCTACTATTTTAATTCTGTCAGAAATCAACCAACCACAGAGCAGACATAATTCAAAGAAGTTATCTTCACACCTTAGATAGCTCTGTGATGCGCAAATCTCGATCAAAGAGTTAACTTTACTTGCGCTACGCATATCCCGACATTCTAACCATTTTTCCAGGTAGTTTTTACTGTGAAGTCCGGAAAATCCGAGAAATCTAGAAAATTTCACATGTCTGCATAAAGACCATAAAGGCAACCTATGTAAGCCTGTTACGCACTCATCACAGGACATTTTCTCAAACAGGCGGTGGAGGAGCCAATACCAAAATACATAGAGAGACAATGCAGAAATAGAGATTCAATTCGAAAGGCATTTTTTCAAATATTGCCCTCCAATTCATTGCAGAAGGTTGGCTTAATTGTGGACACTAACCTTCTCTATATCCAAAAAGCGCTCTGCACGTTGATGTAGAAAGTCAGCAGATGATAGACATGGAACAGAAATTTCTGTGCTATCTTTGCTACAACTCATAGTGCCACAGTCGACCGTAAACTTCTGATCTTCTTCTTGCTGGCTTTGCAAACTTTGGCCAGAAAGAACTGACTCTGAAGTGGTACTTATGTCTCCATTAGATATGTCAGCAGAAGCAGTATCTTTGAAGGGTGGAATATCAGTTGTGCACGAAGAAGGACATGAAGATACCAAGAACTCAGTTGATTTTGTAACCAATTTATTGTCCTGCAAATCTGTTCTTTTCAAATCAGATACAGTAGACGACTCTCCATCTTTAAAACTGGGATCTTGAATTTTTTTATTTTGACTTGAACCAAAATCAGGTTCATCAACTTCGATAACTTCAGGTTGCTTTTTTGGCTTCTTCCATACATGAAATAAAGGCTCCTTTCCTTGATCAAACCAAAACTGTAGTTGGGTCATGGTCTTGCGAACATCAAACCGGCATGCAACAATTAAATGGCGCAATATATCAGTTGGCACGTAAATCCGCTCAGCCAGACACAGCAGTTGCATTGCAGGAAGAATTTGAGACAGACATGGTTTGATTAAGGGAATATGTTCAACCCATGAGTCTTCCTCAGTGTCAATTTGATGAAGAATGTCATCCGCTGAGAGAATGTAAAATAAATAAATAAATGAGATAGGTTATTTAAATATGGATCAGTATGGATCCAAAAATAGTCACGTGCAATGTAAAACCAGAGTTTTCTCATGATACATGGTCCATAACACAGTTAAAATTGCAATAATGTTTTACAACAACAATTGCATAAACATAGCAGACAATGAAATATTTTGTTCAGAACCCTACTAATGGTCAATACTCCCGCAAAGAGCCATGTCAAAGCCAAGCAAGAGGTTTCCCACAACAGATACATGGTCCATTTGATAACTATTATCGCAACCTGATTTAAAACCAATATTACCAAAAAGTAGAGAACAGATAATTATAATAATTATTTAATAAAAACCCCTAAAAATGGCCAATTGAGGGCATGGCATACATGGTGACCAAAAAGTTGAACAAAAAGGTTTTTAAAAAAAGGTGGGTATGCAGCACTGTTTCATAAAGAAGGATGAAACGGTGGAGCAACGCCTTCTTACAGGACTCTTCCATAAAAGCGGGAGTCCAAAACAAAACAAAGCTGCTCAATTTCATAATCTCATCAACTCTGCTGATTTCATTTTTGACCACCTAGGGTTGTATACAGCCTATTGTATTGACGGTCATTAAAAGCTCCAAATTGAGTTTTTACAGAATTGGCAAACCAGTTTTGGATCATGAGATATAATGTTGCTTCCTGGCACCTGTAAACATGAAACTTATACTGTATATAATGGCTATCATTCTAAAAGACTACTTTATTTATATAAAATTGTGAAAAATTCAATATATTAGGGGCAAAATGGCTACAGATAACTTCGAAATCTCAATTAAATTGACTTTTCACGTCCCTATACAAGACGTCATCTACTGGCTGGATAAAAAAACCCTGTCACCGCACCCCTTTAAATCAACAGCTATGAAAACGTGATTTACTTATATTCACACACGATACTCTCTATCCAAAAAGGTAATGTACCACACACTGAAGATTTTCCATACGAAAAATGACTTATCAACAAGTTGACCTAAGCCAATTGCTAAAACGGTAAAACCGTGAGACACTTTCATAATTTCCAAAATTTATGAAGAGCGACAAATATATGAAACATCCACAACATACAATTACTGGTCATCAAGATGGGTCTTTTCGAAAGCTTCCGAAGATCACTCAGTCCTTGCCAGAAGCCCTTATCTAATTCATCATACACCACGTCGACCTGTAACAAAATGCATGCAAAATCAGTGACATGGCCTAAAATATTCGAATCATCATAATTTAAAATCAAGCATGAACTGAGTCCTTCCATAACACAAAATATGTGCTGGAGATATGAAGCGTGAGGCTTAACAACCGAGCTCAACTATGTGCTCCCTGTGAAAATACAACTGAATTCAATATAGACCTTTTCGCAAATAGTGGAACAAGTCTAGTTTCGCAATGCATTGTGGGATGGCTAGGGGGCAACAACGAAGTCTTTGAGTTGCAACAACGAAGTTGCTCCTCTTGTAAACAAACATCGCTGTCTGGCTGTGCTTGTTGAGTTTCTGCTGATTCTGATTTAATCATGGCTTCGTTTGTAGAAAGTTCTGATGATGAGTTTGATATGGATTATTTCGAAAACTGAAAAGTTGCTGAATCAAAGGTTTATCTGTCCGAGAGAGGAGTTCCGCTGTCAGATAATGTTGCGAAGAAGAAGCTTGTGCCGCAGTGTTTTTGTGCAGCCAAGCTAAAGTTACCAGTTTCCAAAAGTCACGAAGAAGAGGCTTGTGACATCAATGGAAGGAAAATGGAAAAGCTTAGGCTACCTTCTGGTCTTCAGCTACCTCATCCGTTGAAAATTGGTGCTTGGCTAACAGACCTGCCTGCCCTGAAAGCATCACTACCACCATGCACATTCGACGATGTGCGAGCTTATTCTGTTTCAACGGCAAGTGCGAAGGGAATGAAGGAGGGCAAGTCACTATACCTGTCTCACCATCTGCTTTCTATCTGTCTCAACAATTGATTGTACTGGACATTGCTTTGTGAAAGGTGAAATAGCGCCTCAAACCAAAGTTAACGATAAACCTTACACACCTTGGGTTTGCTTCGACAAATTTGGGAGCATTCTAACAGCTGAGTGTACCTGTGTTGCTGGACATGGTGAATACTGCAAGCACACTTTCTGCTTGTCATTCTTTGAAGAGGAAAACGTTTGTCGAGGTACTAATGTGTCATGCACATCAATGAAGCAGAGGTGGGGAACCAAGCGCTCGGGAAAGCAAAAACTCCATGAACCTGCTGAAGTACATTCCATCAAAGTTCAGAAGATTAAGCATGACAATACTATGTTTCGTGACAATTTTCTACGAGCTAATCGTTTAGATTTTGATCCTCATCCTGTTTCCATGCATTCCTGCAATCTAAATGATTCAATTCTTTGCTCAATATCAAAGGCTACATCTGGTCACTGTGCGTTACTTACTCTGTTTTAAGCCTGATTATGCTTCATCGCAACACTTTCTACAACATTCTTCCAAAATGCTAACTCCTACCCTCCCAGAAATAGCTTCTGCCATCAACAAAGAGCATCCTGATATTCCTCTTTCTGCGAAATGTTCTCCATTAAAGGAGCGCATGAAACTATCTTTGGATGATATTGAATACATTTCTAATATCACGACAAATCAAAGTAACAGTATTCATTGGAAATTGTACAGAATGGGTCGAATAACGTCATCTGTTGCTCATGCTGTCCTGTGTAAATATCATAGCAAATTAAATGTACGAAACATTGATGCTTGCCATAATCTTCCTGCAACCATAATGGGGTACAAGCCAGACGTTTCGACTAAAGCTACTAGGCGGGGGAAAAATATGGACCCTGTTGGTAGAAAACAATTTTCAACAGAGATGAAACTTCACCGCAAACGATTTTCGTGTAATGAAAGAGGGTTGATTATTCATCCCGAAATGCAATTTCTTGCTGCTAGCCCAAATGGACAAACTTGCTGTGATTGTTGTGACAATGAAATTGTAGAGATAAAATGCCCATGGACTCACAGACAAAAAAGCGTGGTTGAATTTTGTCAAGAAAAAAATGCATTTCTCTCTCTTCAAGACGGAGGACCTCGGCTGAAGTTGAACCATGCTTATTTCAACCAGATACAGTACCAACTATTTGTAACAAAAGCCCTACACTGTCACCTTGTCTAGTGTTTTAGTGATGACTTTTGCATAGAAGAAGTTTTGCCTGATGCTTCTCAGGGATCGAATTAAGCGACCGCGAACCGCAATTCGCGATCCTACAATTTAAAATCGCGATCCTAAAATCCGGTTTG
>JAOBRC010706116.1:0-10423 GCA_027575255.1 Scolionema suvaense | reverse complement strand
GTATATATCAAACAAAAAAGGACGTGACAGCTGGACCCAAATAAACACTGAACGGAAACATAAAATAAGAACAGAAAAAATCAAAATTTCACTTTTTATGCACCACCATACATATAAACATAGCATGGTAAAGAGATAAAAATCTGTACATCTGATTACAAAAACAGCATCAACAACACCAACAGATATAACATTCAAGCACAATAATTAGAACTGACAACTGGATTAGGACATAAATGAATGCACCCAAGGAGAATTCAACAGAGACAGTAAAGAAAGTACAATAAACTTATACTGTAGAAATCATCTTCAGCTGACCTTGCTGAATGCAATCCAAAACTTTTTGGATACTTTCACTGTAAATAAGACCAAAGCATAGAAATAATAGAATTCAGTACAAATCGCACAGCTCAAAGAAGATCAATAGCATAGGGCCAGGCTCATTCAAGATTTTTGCCAAAATTTTGCAATGTTCAACAATATTTAAATGTTTGATAAATTTATGGCCTGTTCCACAAACCAATCGCACAACACTTCACTTGTTTGCTTGGCCAGTTACCTTTTGTAGCATTTCTGTGTTTGGTAAGTATCCCATTATGAGAACATTATTCCATCAATGACATCAACTAATCCATTATGCATGACTTTATGCACTGACTCAATAAAAACTGGTTAGGGCCCAATAAAGGTTTATTTTTTGGGCGGCGGTTGTTCAGATGGTTACAATTATGTTGCGAGCCTGTGAACCTGGCAAGCCTTCACTTGCGTAGACGCGGAACAAAAACAGAGCGTGTGAAATCTGTTTTTAATAACTAGACATGATCACATCTCAATCAAACAGGTCACATTCCGAATTCTGTATGTCATGGTGTAAATAGGTGTAGGAAACGAGTGGACTGCTAATGAACTCAACACTCAGGCAATATGCACAGCTTCCATGCATTTATGTACTCAAGGATATAGATGTTGATGTATTCTGCATCCTTGATATATTTCATAGTGTGGCGAAGAAAATTTACTGTATGATTTTTTGGGCGTCGATCTTTGCACACCCAAAAGAGGTCAGTGTTAGGGCTGTATTAGGCCCAGCTGGTGTTAAATCATGAAGCTGCAAAAAAAGATCTGACCCATAGAGCAAATAATTAACAAATTCATTGCAAAAATGGAGATTCTTACTTGCTTCGAGCAGAGATCGTGAGTAAGCTAATTTACAGCTCCTCAAAGTTTATTTCCAACCCACCCAGGTTGACTGCAGTAAAGCTAAATAAGTTTAAAGCTAAGTTGTAGCGCAAGCAAAAAATATGACAGAAATATCTCAGATTTATTCATTTATGGATGGCACATTCCAGTGCAAAATCTTCTAGACATAACTTGTCTTTCTTGATAGGTATTTGTCAAGATATTTACTACCTGAGAAAATACATGGAAAGTGCGTTCATTTTGCGGACATTAACCATCTGAAGCCGAGGAATGAAAGGGTAAACAGAGCAAGTGCTGGGCTAGTGTCAGTGGTAGGCTAGTACTAATTGAAAAAAACCCACATATTGTCCAATTCACGTCACACTGGTACCCCAAATTTTTTGGGAAACCAAAAATGTTCAGGACTCTACCCTGAGCTGAAAGATAGCTAGCAATGTCATCCTGTAGTTGCATTTGCATACCACACAAAGCAAAAGTGTTTGGAAATGAATGGTATACTATCATAGCATACCAGAATCTGCTAAATTTTACAATACAGCTATGCTTGCGAAGAGAAATAAAATCAAATACAGAAGAAAGTCCACATCCTGACTATCAGACAAGGATGAACAGAATGCAAAACAAAGTAATAGCATTAAAAACATGAATAGAAACAACATAATGTTCTCACAGCTTTTTATCTTCTGTCAAATACGCAAACTTGAGTCTTGTTAAGCACCTGGGAACAAAAGAGACGTGGAATTGTTTCTCAACAGGAAATGGAGAAAACATACATGAGCGGCAAAGAATCATTCCATGCTGTCTGTAACAAACAATGCCTATAGGTGCCTAAGTTCAATTCCGGAATTTTACTAGGTCAACGTGAGTAATTCAACACTCTCAGACGCAGAGCTAACACAGTCCTCTCTCCTACCCTGATATAACAACTATCTTTTTAAAGAAGATAAAAGGCAGCAGAAATCCTATTTCAATAAAGTATGCAGAACGTTGGAAATACAGCAAAACGACAAAGGACAGTGTAACACAATGGAAATTGACTGATGATGCAATTATCTAGAGCAAGACACTTCCTTGCATCATTCAGTTGGAGTCAGATTGAATTTACAGATGGGAGATGAATGCGTGTCACTGGAACAAGACTAATACAGACCATAGACTATTCATCCCTGGGTTTAGCGATTTTCCTTTCACTTGAAATGCCCACCAATACTACCATTACAACACAGAATAATAAAATATGCGTACAGACAGGACATTTGCCTAGCGTCCTCCATGGTTTTAGCCCAGCATTTTTCTTTCGCTCAATTCCAACTTACGGGAAAAGAAAACTTGGCCGCAGTACAGATTCAATGCAAGTGAACAGCAACAGACTATATTATTGGTTGGTTGATATGGTAGTTGCTCAGTATTCAGGCAAATCTGGCAACAAGACAAGCAAAGTATATAATGTCCGTAATAAACTTGTTTTTCCTATTAATAGACAACAATCTTTCATTTATTTCAAATATGTCAGATTGTTTGTCACCTAAAATAGAGAACAAGAAAGTACCTTAAAGCAACCAAAGCTCTCTTCACATCAGAATTCTGCTTAGCAATCTTTTCCAAAACCATCTCAGATACTTTTCGATTGCCAGCCTATGCATACAGAGAAAGATGTCGAGGACTACACATGAAAAAAACAAACAGAATCACACGAAATATTGCCAAGAAAGTCTCAAAGCTTCAACCTACTCAGGCCCTATTCTATAAGTAGAGGGTACCAGCAAAATAATTGCAAAAAACACTCATCTGGATCTATTTCAGTGTCACGCTTCAGTGAGTGTCCCACAAAAGGTTGTAGACTACATAGAATCCTGCAAGACTATGTCAAGCTTTCGTACCTCGAAGCTGAGTTGGGCTGCGAGACAGATATAGTTGTCAATATCTCCATTATCTGCCTGTTCCAGAGCTCCCTCAGATAAGCGCTCGATAGACTTCAACGCTGAAATAAAAAACATTGTGGACGAAAATTGAAGCTTGTTCAAAATGTTCAACAGTATTGAGCATAATTTCAAGGTGATGCCGAACACTAAGAAGTCCTCTCTACTAACAGATTGAGTGATACTTGGAGAAAACTCCGAACAAGAAACAAGTTTACCTTAGCTGTTAAATATGATCACAATATGTCCAAATATCGACTCTACACTTAGTTCTTTCATCACTGTAACGACTAAAAGCATTTGGCAAATACATCCTAAGTGACTACAAAGATATGTGATGAGCAGGTGAGATGGGTACGTGTTTGACCCGCTTCCATACAACCCAGCTAATCCCTTATGTGAAGCACAAAAGATTTACTGAAATTCTATTATGCCGTTCCATGACGGCAGCTTGAATAGTGACAGGAAACAGTCAGAAAAAGCAATTAATGGCTGCCGAAGTGCAGGGTCGCATGCTGAGAGTGACATGATAGCTTTTCAAATGTTGTCCAAGCCGATGTCAGTTACGGGAAAAAATCAGAAATCAGCATAAGATCTCGTAAGATCATATAATAGGATCATCATAGGATGATTTCATCCTTCGAGCTAGGGTCACATAGTTTTGAGTGGTATTTTTCCTTACTAAGGATCAAACAGTTCATGTCCCTTATGGTGAAAACTGCGACAATTGTATCACTGTACCATGACTACCAATGACTACAGGAGCTACTAGAAGGGACAGAAAATGAGGAGGAAGATTTTTAGCTCTTTGGGTCAGATATGTGTAACAATACAGGGCAGAGTTTCATATGTATACTTAAAGAGGTTTAATTTGTGAATAGAAAGAATGGTAGCTTCTTTGGATAATGATTAGATCTGAGGGTGACAAAGACAGTGAGAGCTATGGTCAATTAGTGAGCATAGCAAAGGTGGCGTTATTTTCCTTGATGATATTGTCTGTAATAGTGCGTCAGACAGTAACATCTTGCGATCACTGTAGAGGGTGCTTATCTACTTTCAGGTTCAACTTGATCCAGTTCTAAATTCAGGAAAAGAGAAAGATTGGAGAGATGCCATACTGATGCCATACTGATGCCATACTGAGGTCATGTTTACTGCCATCACGAGGGCAAACCTATACTAAATTGTTGTGATATCACACATCAGCTCGAAACATCACACATTTTCCTTCTGAAAACAGAAAGCAATCCAGTTCTAAAAGAAAAGCTTATGATCTTGCGTTGAATGTTCCACAACTCCACAATGAAAATTCAAAAGATAAGAAAAGTGGATAAAGTAGAAAAGTAGAAAAGTGGTTTAGTTTCCTAGCATGCATCACATTATTGCCTGCATCAGATTATACGCCAATAGCTTTACTGCCTTTTTTTCTACAATCTATTGCAGCAGTCCAGGTTTAATTCTCACACTAAGACTTGATTTACTTTTGTACTTACCGTCCTCATCACGCATGCCAATTAGGGCAATCTTGAACATCAAAAATTGCAGGGCTGGTGAATCAGGATCCTGTTGTTCTGCAACACTCACACACTTCGTAGCCTGAAAGAATAACCAGCAAAAGGTATAAACTATTCATACATGTAACCCCGGCTTGCATTCAGACAGGTTTTTGGAACCGCCTAACGGCGACAGAAACTGTATCTTTGAATCGAGTTTTTGATTGAATTTTTGACTTTATAATGTTTAAAACCAACCCTGGAAGCATGTTTAGTCTTGTCTCCATCATGCAACAATCACAAAGAGAGAAATTATTTTCTATTTCATATAAAAATGGATATACTAGGTAGTCGAAGCAAACTTCCACCACAAAGCGATACTCAACTGAAAAGTCAATGGTCAATTTTTACTACGAGTACGCACTCCTGCATGATTGCGTGCAACACGTATCCAAGCCCTTTTGAGAAGGGAGACGGTCAAAGCAATAAGACCTTGAGCAGACACCAATTACTTGGGAACATTGTCAGTTCTGCACCCACACCAGGATTTCGCCCATAAAAGCATCCTATGGCCTGAACATGATGGCGTATGTGGGCTGGGAAAGCAGCAGTGATCAGCTACCACCATTCCAGTACAAGGCACTGCTGAAGTGCAGCTCAAGTAGCTCTAAAGAAGAGGACGTAAGCACCGTTTTCAATAAATGGGGATCTGTCAGTTCGATGATGGCTTTGTCATTACAGAGCTGCCAAGGACCATTTGGGTAAGGCAAAAGGAAAGCAGCTTAATGACCACTCTAAAGAGAACCCATGTGACGTGCTACACCAATGCCCAAAATTACGGAATCGTCTACAGCGATAGGGATCGAGATTGAGTTCCCAGGAATTTTGACTGGTCTAGGATCCTTTCTGCACACACCACATGCCAAAGTAACAAAGCGCTTCAGTTGAATGATCAAGTATGTGCCAGAAGATGCAACAGAGGAGTGAAGATCTGCAGAATGACCAGCACAGCATGGACTACCACAACATCATCCCTAGCACCCAAAGAGAAGTCTATAGCCTCAAGAAGTGAAGCTCGCACTGGGAGATAGAAGATAGATGATGGTTCTCTACAGATAGATGATGGTTCTCTACAGAACTCAAGAGAACACCTCCTACAGGTATTCAACTGCTCAAGTGTGAAACCTAATGTGGCGAGAAGCTATAAGAGAAGACAAACACAACCCACCTAAAAGATATGTCAAACGTTCAGCTATATCCTGCTGTGAATTAGCGACGAAAGTAGTATGTTGCTCAACTAAACAAATGCTATTCAAACGTAACCTGGGTGCCAACCTCCCCCACTCTCTACCCTGCTTACTCCTATCGTCAGCACTATTCCACTCCCAACAAGAAAACTCTGCATCCAAATCTGGACGTGCCAAAGTCCTGCCAAAATCTCTGAATTCTGATTGGCACACAATGCCATCATGACTCGCCCGGGTCCAATCAGAGAATGGCTGTTTTGTAATGCATGTGAGCATAATGGTGATTGCACCAAGAAGCCATTTGATCGGTTGAAATAGACAATTTGCCGATTACGTATCAAGGTAAATGTTACAATACTTTGAATGTAGTTTTCCTATGAGGTTCGTCAAAGCAGTGTGTTGAACGAGTGAGCTGAGTTGTAGCGGAGCAGAGTGATAATGTCACACCTTGGCGCCCAGGTTAATTCACACAGGATGGAATTACTGAAGCATGCATTCTATGGCAAAATCTTATCTAAATATAATCTAATAAAATTCAACCACAAAATTGTACGTGCACCCCCTGCACTGCAGCTGCTTTCAACCGCACCACCAGTGCAGGACTCACTACACTTGCTCTCTTAAGAATGAGCTAACACTGCCTGTAAAGTCAATCTTGTATGCAAAAACGGCTCCAGCTGATAGTACCTGGATAACAGACCGTAACTTGATGGAGTAAGCTAAACTAATTCACACGCAGAGTAGTCTGAAAGAATGACCAGTAAGTTAGATTATTCACACACTTAGTAGCCTGAGAGGATGACCAATAAGGTAAACAGAAAGCAAACACAATGTTATACCAATAACAATGACTATAATGAACCACCAATGTCGCGAGAGAATAATTCTTTTTTTCTTGTGTCAACTTTAATTGTCAAATAGGCCATTCAGGAGACCTCATTCGTTTACATGGTCCCACTGTACCAAAGTCAATGCGACACAAATACACAAGTAGTGATCTGTGGGATGAACTACAAGAGAACTTGACAGGAAGAGAAGCTCAAGTTAGAAAGATTGATTTTACTGATGCTAATTATTTGCGTTTTACTTGGTAATATATAAAACATCCCGGAAACATGGTAATAAAATCAAGAGCTGCAAAAATAGTTATGATTGAAGAGTTATACTAAAGCATAGGGATGCAGCTGGTCATCTTCCACAAATCTTTGAGAAGTACTTGCTATTGCAATGATAATTAAAAATGACAGCAAATCCAATTTTTTGTTAGTGCATGCCAATATTTAGAAGCAAATGTATAGATAGTAATAAGGTTAACATTAAATGCAAGCCATAACACAGGTACATAAGGTGTTAAACATTTTTCTTATGGAATGTCACCAGCAGAAACAAGCCTCCTTTGCAGTTTTCTCTTCTTCAGGAATGGAATGAGTAACTTGAGTGAGTGTCTTCATGTAGAGCATTTACCAGTATTTCCTCATTTCTATGATGACCAAATAACACGACATGAATCGTGACCAACACAACCTTAAGTGGTGATGTGAGTACAGAAGCATTTGCTGCAGAGAGCGGTTAACTCTCCCCCGTTTTATACAAGGTGACATAATCTGTTGATGAAATGGGCAGAAAAGTGCAAACCAACCAGAGGTAAGAAGAAAAACAGCCCATAGAGAATGAATGAGGGACGTGCAAACAAGACACTGACCTACAAATGGTCATATTAAAAAAAGAGGAGGAAAATAAATGATCATATTTAGATGGGAGCAGGCATAAAGGGAAAACTCCTACCCCAAAACAAGTTGTGCTTGAATGTTAAACATGACCATGAAAATCCCAAATATCAACTCAAAACTTTATTCTTTTTTCACTGTGACGACCAATAACTTTCCACAAACATATCATAAGAAACCCTAAAAGACACCCACCATCTTCAGAGTGCTTTGCTGTATGATGAGCAACTAAGATTGGCAGTACACAGTTCACGTATCCCCATGACAACCAACTCATCCATTGATATCAAGCACAAAAGATGATTCATTGAAGTTCTCATGCGCTTTTACGATAGCCTTTTGAATTGAGGTGGGAAACAGCGAGAAGAAGCAAGTAATGGCTGTCAAAGGTCAGGCTGGCTGACTGAGAGTGAAATGATAACCTTCCAGCTTTTGTACTGAAGAGTGTGTGTTATAAAAAATAGAATTCACTATTGATCATTGAATCGCTGAAGTCGATATTGTGGTTCCACTAGGAGTAGGTTCTCCTAAATGAACATGTGTCATGCCCTATGACAGGGAAATAATCAGAAACAATAGCATTAAAAAGGCTATTCAAGTTATTTCTGCCCGAGTAATCTGATTCAGGCTCTCTGTCAGACATCTGTCAGTTCGGAACCCATACTAGGATTTCGCCCCTTATCCAAAGATCCGGAAGTATTCTTGTAAAAGGGTATGGGCGGGGCAAGTGGTAGGCGCGAACTACCACCAGTTGCTTCCCAAATAAAAGAGCCTGCACATTTCGACTGGGATTAAACGGCTTAAACAACATGGCTTGGAGTTGATTGACAGTACACAAATAGATACGACAATGAGGCATCTGGTACAAATTTTGTACATGAAATGACAGCCTTGTCATTACAGAGCAGCCAAGTACCATCTTCTAGTCGAATACTGGCAGTGTAGTGTCCTCTATCCAGGGTACCACTATGGTTTATCATCACTATCAAGTTATAACGTTTGGTACATGCTAATTCAGGATCAATGGTAAGCGGAAGTAGAAAGTTGGAAACAGGTATGTGAACAGGTTGGGGATCCTTACTGGGATGTCCATCGTGAAGCATTATGAAGACCTGCAGTTGAATGACCAGGTACTTACCACACGAGACAAATTGCACATTGGATTCAGCTGGTCCATTGCAGCAAGAGCTGCCACGTACAAGTGCCGGCTCAAGAAAGGAGTTCACGGCATCAGACAGCCATAGGCAAGCCAAAAACATATGTTTGTTCCTCAATATGTTCCGCTAAGCACCAATGACAGGTAGTGGTTCTACGCCAGTAACTTCTACCTGTGTCTGAAGCAATCAAGGAATGAGCCCACAAATCGTTCATAAGGTAGGACAATACTTCAGCACCACCCTGTTGTGAGTTTAAGTGGAATTGGTGTTTGCCACATTTATTGATTACGTTCTGCAAACGACTCAAGAAGAATGATGAATTTACTGGAGACTTTGACAACTGCAGCAAAGACATGATCTTTAGAAAGGACGATGTCAGTGGGCTAACGGATTCAGGATGAAGTTGTTGCCAAAAGTTTCACATGGTGCTTACCTTGGAGTAGTACATTTGCATAGCATGTGCTTCCTTTGTTAATAAAGCAGCACTCACAGCTGCACCTTGAAAAAAGAAACTGGCGGAGTTGCACAATGATGCTTGTCGTGAGGTAAAGAGTTACATACAACTTTGCGTTCGATATGGTCTGGGCTGTCCCATTCATTATTCTTCCTTGACAGCCAGATCTGGAAGGACGCCTCCATTGATGATTTTCCTGTGCTTTTGACTAGGGATTGGACAGTTTTGCTAGGTAACCCTAATACACCTTCTAATAGTTTCTGCACAATAGCCACATGCATCAACCTCAGAAGCAAAAGAATTTGACAGACCACCCATTATGCCTTATTTCTGCACGCAGTGCCAAGTACTTATTAAATTTCTGAGCGTGCCATTGATCCATAAATTCTTCACAAGGGCATATTAGCTCAATGATAATGCATTGTTCCAGGACTTTAGGATACATGAGCAGATAGGGTTGAAGCTGCGATATTGTCAAAAAAACGGGAATGACCAGTTTAGCTCCTAAATCAACTAGATCTTCCAGTCGGAGGCATAGCAAAGAACACTGTCTTGTTTGGACTTTGAAGACTTCAGGGGGGCGTACCTTCGGACACTTAGGAACTATAGCCAGGGTTTTTTCTAGCCACTTTTGCTTAGGGCCGGTTTTTATGAAAAATATTGAGTTTTGAAAACTCAATTTATAAAATTTGGCATATTTTTGTTGGATATAGAAGAACATAGACAGCATTATGTACAAATATGCAAATATATTTGACGGAATCGGCCCATAAGTCTTCAGGAAGTATATTTCAAGCATTCATACACTTTATATTGAAATGTCTTTGTCCAGTCATGTTGTAGTTCCAAGTGAAATGGTTTAAACTGGTGAATGTAGACTGGAAATTGCTTGGTTAGAAACTGAGTTTATAGCAAATTGAGTTTCTTACGTCCTACTACCGGACCTAAGAAAGAGGCTAGAAAAAACCCTGATAGCACTAGCAAAAGTAACGCGTGCTTTGCTAAGGACAGTCAAAACGGCATCATGGCGATAACTATGCCTACCTTGTTTTAGAGCAATTTTGCCTAAGATATGGGCAGTAGTGCAGGGATCTTT
The DNA here is from genome assembly GCA_027575255.1 of Scolionema suvaense. NCBI lineage: Eukaryota > Metazoa > Cnidaria > Hydrozoa > Limnomedusae > Olindiidae > Scolionema > Scolionema suvaense. Next base: position 130 of record JAOBRC010706116.1, on the reverse strand, counting down.
GTGGCAGAGTGATCATGCTGCGTCTGTCAGGAGACTGAGTACGAGCAATACACGAGTAATACAGAAACAACACACAAACGCATCCAACCGTATCGCCATCTTTCTGCACTGAATTCACAACAGCCACAAA
>JAOBRC010706005.1:0-10424 GCA_027575255.1 Scolionema suvaense | reverse complement strand
ATTTTCAAAATTGCTCCCTTTGGACTCAACCACGGTGAATCCTTGCAGAATCACTAACCAAGAAACTCTCCTGCTTCTGAATCACGCAGGGGTGAAATCTATGAAATGTATATACTAATATACAATGAAATATTTTGCCCATGTAACACAGCATCATTTCATTTCACAGCCATATGTGTCTGGGAGTGTGGTTTGTTAGTTGTGACAGTTTTATGATTGAATGTTGATAATGAATATGATTCAACAGCCAGACATTTTATCATTGGATATCAGGATTTTAGAATTTTAGGATTTTTATTAAATGGTTTGACTACAAACTTATCACATAAGCTCCCCCCTTAAAAAAAGTCTTGAGAGCATCTTTGCTGCCCTTGAATCAAACTCCCCCCTTTTTACAAAATGAGAAAAAAGAATCCCCCTCTTTCTAAATCTAATTTTTCAAGTCCCCCTTATTTTAAGGGGGGCTGAAACCATGTCATGGTCATATGTTTAACATCCAAGTACAACTTGTTTTCGGGTCGGAGTTCTCCTTTAAATATGTGCCTCCTGATTACATACATGTTGGCATACTCTTGTCTGACTGTTTGTCATCAGCTTATGTAGATATGGCTTTACGCATGTATAGCCATTTATATTTTTTGTTTTATTGATCCAATGTCCTGAGAGGTGATAGGAACTCTTTACCTTGGTAGTAGTTGTTCATTGTTCCTTCTAGAAACTGTCCTTTGATGGGCATAATCATCGAGCATGTATTCATGTCACCAGAGGGATGATGCACCTTCTATTTGTCTTCCTTTATGTCTGATGTGGCTTCCTTAGATTAGGTAGTTGTTGGTTTTGTACCAAGAAAGATTAAGGATGAATGTGATTATGGATTTCTGATATCAAACCTTAAATGGTCTTTCATAGCCTCTATTCTTAGATCTTATTCGTCAACCTTTCCTGGAGAAATTCCTTACTGCACTGTGATGGCAAAGAGTTGGTCGTGTTTAGATTAGTTTGTACCGTCTTTATCAACAGGAGGGCATCCTTTTTGTACGATCAAAGAAGTTTTTGTGTAGTCTGTCTGCAATAAGAGCAGTCTTGCTTTTGAGATCAAAACTCCGTTGGTAGGAAGTTGGAACATTTGCAACAAACCTTATGGCAAATTGCCATCTTGCAATGCATTGTGGAAATGGCCAGGGGTACATTGTGATCGTTCCTGTGACAAATCACAATCAACATAGTATAATTTTCATATTAGTAGTCCATAGGCAATTGAGTCCAGTCTTTGAGGAGCTGTAAGCTAAACCTGTATTGGGACTAGGTTTAGCTGGCACTATGACCTCTGCTGCGTATCAGTACTACAGTTTACGTGGAACATTTCCCGGGAAAAGATTTCCATTATCGAGGGTGACCAGCACAGTTGGCAGTTAAGCAGTCTCAATTAACCCTTTGAATGCCAGACACGTTTCCCGTAAACAGCCAACAACGTATATATATGTCTTTCATTCTGGTGCCCCAGCAGCTGATAGGTTTTACACCCGAGCAGCCGACCCTTCGTAGAGCACAGTTGAAAAATGTGAAAAATGTATGTCTGCCTTTTGCAAGTTTACACCAAGTTGGATAGTATACCGTGACGTATTGAGAACACGAAAAACTAGCTCCAACAGTTGGGACACAAGCATACGTCTATGGCTGTTGGAGCACATACCAGAGGAAGTATGTATAGCATTTACAGCATGGAGCTCGGCTGCTGCGAACCCACCACGAGGACATATGTCATTCAAAGGGGTAGAGGATCCCCTACAATTAAAATTAAATTAAAATTTAAAATTTTTTATGTGCTACTAACATGTCTCTGGTGTCGCATGGAGGCAGAGAGGGCCTGATCCCGCGTTCCCTTCCCTGTACACCCTGAAAGCAGTGGGCTCCAATTATTTTCCGCAGTTGGGCATGTTTGAGGGTAAAAACAGAAAAGGAATGTGATTTCCTGGTTTTGGCTCAAAACTGTGAAAATCTCTTTCCTTCAAGTACACAATATAGACTCAAAAGCCCTGTTCCTTGCATTGGTAAGTAAAAAATGCTTGCCGAGTAGTGAAACACGCACAGCGACTAGTGAGGAGAGCATGCACAATAAAGTTTGAGTTCAGCACAACTCATCACTTAATGCATGGATGCAACAATTAATCTCATTGAAATAATCTCACCTCGTCCTTTGACATTTCAAACTTAGCCAGTCACCTATGAAGAGCGATATCAGTCTTCTTGGCGCGGGGGCAATTTGGATTGACCAGTGCTTTTTTGACTTTCAGTCGCACAGGCAGCCCTCACTGAGAGGATAGAATCGTGCACATAAAAATAAATTATTTTCTTGTCTTATAACGTAATTCTGGCCGAGTTCATTTATCTGCCAAGAGACATATTTTGAAGGTGTGCACAACCCCTCCCTATCTTTCTCATCTGCCACTGGTCACCTATTCAAATACATAATTTTGTAAAGATCTTTCGCGCCACCATAGAATGTGATGTTGTCAATTTTGAAACAGCATGTCTAATAGAATTCGAAGTGAGTGTTGATGATCTTGCTGTTAAAGCAGGACTGAAATGGAGGCTGGCAAGACTGTGAAACTCACAACATTTAATTCATGGAAACCGAGTGATTTAGCAGTATTTCAAACATTGAGTTTGTCATTTATTCATTCAATATCAGCAAGTGAATTTTACAAGGGACATTTCTGGCCAAGAGGCCTTGATAAAGATCCGTAAGATGATCAGTGTTTACGTATTAAACAGATGGGCGAATTGTTAGCGCATGACATCTAGAGCATTATCAGTTAATCCTGTGACACAAGTAAAAATGAACGGGGCAAGATTTAGCAATGGGAAGTTTGCGTTTGTGTCTAAAGCATAAACCAGGGTAGCTGGCTTGACTATGGTTATAGCACGGTTCAGCAAGCTGGCTAAGACTCCTGGATGCCTGGTTTGGGATCCCAGGATGTAAAGCATCCCCCTTACCACAAGAAAATTCATCCCGGAGTCTGTGTTGCTTCTGTCACAAGCGTGATTGATCGCACAGGCACTAAATTAATTACGGAGAAGACTGTGATACGGCAATCTTGAATGGGACGGTCTTGAATGGTGGAAGCCTCCCAGAAATAATCCCAACCTCAGCCCTAGTCTTTCATGCACGAGATTGACTGTGTCTCTGTTCATGCCCCAGAGGCAGTAAGTGCCCAGTGATCATTCCATAATGCATTGCATGATGTTTATTGTTTGTGGAAAGGTGAATGACCACTCAATTCTGGGCTTCAGATAAGTCCTTTTTTCTGCATACATAATATGAACCAAGCATTGTATAATAAAATTGTCAGAAGCTCCCAATCTATGATAAGAAATAGGTTTCCAGACCAACTTTTTTCACAACTAGGTACTGGTGATGAGTTTCTGTCTTTTTTCTTGTTGCCATGCTAGTAAGCTCAGGCTTGCCGCATGGCTTAGAGTCTATCCAGTGTGTATGAAGTGTTTATTGTTTTTTTTGGTTAGGGAGAGTGGCAGAAAATGTAAATGTCAATCAAATTGGCAATGATTGGTGGGGTTCAAGTGGTCTAATTGAAGACTACTAATATGATTGGGTGTTGCATAGCTATGGTGAATGCTCACCAAAAGCATCACAGGGCTCCAAATCAGAGAAATATCCATATGCGCTGGAGTGCTGTGCTGCAATGTATTGATGCATAGGTGATCAGTTTTTTCGCCTGCATTGCAGACGTCAGCATGGTGTTTAGTGACAGCTATTCGTAGTAATATGGGGCTCTCTGCACCAGAATATGAATAACTTTCACCACCAGTATTCAAAAACCGTAAACTGACAACTGGAATAGCTCAAGCAGAATGTGAATAAGTCAAACATAAAATGCCGTATGCACTGAGCACATAGTGCAATTTGGTGATTCACTTCCTCTATTGTTTCGCAGGACATGTTTGCATGCACAGTGCGCAGTGCAGGTACATGAATTGGTATTTGTTTCGGAGAATAAAAACCCTGGTCTTCTCGCACTTTTGAAGATATTCAAGAGACGCAACTCTCTAGTCATGTTCGCAAAATTGCTTCCGCATGGGAATATCTTTTTGGCGTTTGGTTTCATTATTCTCGAAACAAAAGCACTTGAGGTATGCACGAGATATTCATGTTCAGAAGTTTGGTGCGGACGGCCCCTATGATATTCAATGCACGTTTGGCAGTTAATGATCAAAGTGTGATATCTGCTTTCCAAAACTTTATTGGAATAAATATGATCCAGATAAGTACTTAAACATACATTCTCCAAATGAAGCAAATTGTGCAATGTTTTAAATTCTTATATGACCTTTTGTGGCTGTTCGAAGATTAGTTGTGTTATTGCTTTCACAGGCTGAAAAGGCATTAAATCTGGAAGAACAGCAGCTCACAAATGGACATGCGAATGGAGTGAAAACAAACGGTCATTCGAAAAATGGCGAGAACGGGCATTCAAAAAATGGCAAGAACGGTCATTCGAAAAATGGCGAGAATGGTCATTCGAAAAATGGCGAAAATGGTCATTTGAAGAATGGCAAGAATGGCTCTTCTAAAAATGGATCAAATGGCTCAGCGAACGGATCTTGTGTTACTAGTGTGAACCAGAGCACGCCTGTTGGTAGTCGATACGTCAACAAGACTGCTAATGGCAATGTACACAGTGATGTAAAGCAGCGAAAAAAGACACAAGTATCGAAAAGAGAACCTGGCGAATGCTCTGATTCTGAGTCAGGTGAGATGGTCAACCGGAGGTGTTTTTTAGACTGGTTTCTTTTTTGGTTTGGGCTATCTGCTTTAGAACTGCTTTCTTTTTTTTGTCAATCGTCTTGAGGTTAACATGTAGCGAATTTAGAGATATGATTTCTGGTTTTCTTTTAGAAGACGAGGATGATGAAACAGAAGTTGAACAGATTAAGGTAAGATTGCCCTAGTTGTCTTACTTCCTTCTTTACTGCAAGACTGTATTGGTTTGCACTGGTGATTCTCCCCAACACGGACGGAATTATTTTTGCTGAGTTGAATCATTTTCGCTATCTGCTGTTCAATGTAAGTGTAAGAATTTATATTGTTCTAGCCTTATGAGCTTTGAGTATTCAAATAATTGATTTGTCTGTGTCAGGTGGAATATCTTCTGTTTTATTCCAGGTCATTGGCTACTTAAATCTTTTGGCTAACTGCATCGATAACTTCACCCATGGACTTGCTGTATCTGGAAGTTTTGTTGTCAGCACCAAAGTAAGAAGAAATAAGTTTACTAAATGTTATTGTTCTTTATACCAAGGAAGTTTATTTTAACTTCCTTGTTTATACTAACTTTTATTTAGCGACTTTGACTTTGCACTGAACATTTTTAGTTATTGTTACCGATTCAGGAGTACCTTCTTGAAACTGGAACACTCTGGAAGGGCGTTGTCTTTATCTCGGAATATCCAAAATGATATGTATGCCAGACTGTCTTGTCTCTGTACTGATGAACATACAAATTCTTAATTACATTTTCTGTGTTCTACGTTTTCGCTTTGGACTTCTGCGACCTAGCATGTTTGGTTTTCTGATTCTGTCTTTGATATCAGTCACTATTCACACGGAATTGTTGAAAATGGATGGTACCGACTTGACTAGGTAAACGAAGATCGGTTACCATTTATATTACTCTTGTTTTTTTGTTGTTGTTTTTTGAGTGCTCATTGTTTTCTGCATCAAAAGGAAAGTGTTTCACGGTGAAGGTGCAGTTATAGCTTGCAGATTTTGAAGCAAGCTACAGGGACATCAATGCCATGTGTTTACTTTCAAATAATCATTCAGTTTGTGGTTCTGGGAACAAACTGTTTTACGCTTAACTCATTGAGTTGTTGGTGTTTGCAGGGTAGGTGCTTACACCCAGCATCTTTAGAAGTTATTTCCTAGAATGGACTCATTTTCTTGCTTGATTCAGATTGGCGTATGTACCACACTGGCGATCCTGTTACATGAAATCCCTCATGAAATTGGTGATTTTGCGATTCTACTTAAATCTGGCTTTAAAAGGTGGGATGCTGCAATGGGACAGGTGAGCGGGCCTTGTTGTTTGATTTATTTATTTTCCACAGTCTGGATGCTTTTTGTATCTGGTCACCTCTTCTACCAGAGTTTCGCCTTCTATGTTAGGCCATGAAAAACTCTGCCCTTTTGGGTATGCATAAACTCCCCAAATTTCCAACGTTTTAATTTTTGGACAAATTAGTTGTTGGAAAATTAAATTGTCCGAAATTTAAAACGTCTAAATATTATAGTTCCTATAATTTTCAGAAGGAAATTATTTCTTATTCTATATTTTCTTATTTCTTCATTTCATGTTTGCCTGAATGGCAGTGATTTTCAAGGCAGTAATACAAAAAATACAACAACAACGCCAGAAATGGTGACTGTTCAACAGGCTCATCGTCCATGAAAACACATGACACTTCTTCAATTTCCTCTTCATGGCTTTTGTTAGCAGATTTCTAGTAAATACAATCGCATATGGATTGATCATGAGATTGTTTTTGTCAGTTTCTTGGAATTAGGATTTTTGTCCGAAAGTTGTCCGAAATAACTAAATTTTGTCCGAAAATTAATGTCCGAAAATTTTTGGAGTTAATGTATACATATAAGATACTTTATCATTCTCAAGGCTATACTTGGCTATCTCTGCCAAACATTCCAGTGTTGCCCCCCCTCCTCCTTCTTTCTTTATCCCGTAGTGTAGAGTCTATTGGAGAAGCTATTTCATCAATTTTTTTCATTGCATGATTTTGAGAAGAAATTGTAAATACTTTATTGCATGAAAATTTCGCAGCATGAAAGTTTAGCGGTTTTGTGGTCGTGTTAAAAAACCAAAAAATTAAAATGCTGTGAAAAATGCATTTCCAGCTCAACCGCAAAATTAAAATGCCGCGAAAAATTGTACTGGGGCAAACCGCCAAATTAAAGTGCACCAAAAAACCGTAGAACATTTTCATTGTTTATATTTAATCAAAAATAAAAATACACCATTTTAGAACAAGCAAGTTGTTTCTGTTTGCATTTTTACATAGACAGTTAGATTAAAATTCCGCTAAATTCGCAATTTTGCCTGAACCGCGGAGTTAAGATGCGGCAAAATGCAATTTTGACCAAAAAACCTGCAAAATTAAAATGACCGTGAAATTTTTATCCAATAAAGTAATATTTATAAAAGCTTTCTATCATCCTTAGATTGCTTTGACTTCATAGTATGAATGACATAACGGAAATGGTTGTGTTGTTGCCTCTGCGAAAATGCACCCTCTGCCCCCTTTTGTGACTCCCAAGTGACCATACTTATTTTTCTTTACAGCAATTACAAATTTTCACACAAATTTTTGAAATCTTGTAAGAAATTCTGGGGAAAATTAGAAGAAACTATGCTAGAGGGCTTACTATAGAAAATTGCATGACCATCAGCATTATTATGCAGTATAATAAAATCTGTGTAGCGATTTCTGTCTTCCCTAATGGGTCTTTTTAAAAGTCAATCAAAATGCATATATCTTCGGAAATCAATCCATCTCTTTTTAAGATATGTAAAAATTTCTGCCTACTCATTCTACGCAAATAGCACCTAATTTGGGTACGAAAAATTAACAGCATAGCGGGAGCAGTGATGCGGTGACAATAAACTTTTTTTTCGAAGCATACGTTCGCCTTTTCATGGTTACCCCCTCCCTATGTTCGTTTTTTTTCGTTTCCAAGGTCACCCCCTGCCAGAATGAATGTACTTTTTGAATGCGTCTCAGCATGGTTTTAATTATAAGTGGCATGAATGAACTTCAGGGAAGACTTCTCCTGTGTCCTTTCTGCCTATACAATGGGTTTTCATGTTCAACTGACCTGAATTTCCAAACCAGAAGCTTCATACGATTTCGTTTCCCAGTGCTTACAGTCCAAGGTTATGTCTTTTACTTTTTTACTTTATCTATTTATGTGTAAGTTACGATTGATTGTCAAATACTTTTCTTTATCTTCTTGTGCAGCTCATCACGGCTTCTGGAGCATTATTTGGAGCGTTGTTTGGACTATTAGCCGAGGGAGCTGGTACGTGTGTGTTATTGTAGATGTTTGCACCATTTCTAGGCAAAATGCAATGGGTTCTGCACGTCCTTCCATCAGTCCATCTACGTAATTTCCCGGATAACTGCAGAAAGGATTTTCCTGAAATTTGGCTCATAAAGGCCATGATCAATAATTAAAACAAAGCAATGAAGCCAGATTTTCTAGAAACATTTTTAAGGATTGCTGGTGGCTATTTAGGCCCAAAAGTAATTTGTTGGATGTTTTGGAGATTTTTTAAGATCAGTATTGACACAAGAGATAAAAACCTCAAATCATATTTTGCAGAAACCTTTTCGACCGTCAGGTCGTCCTCAGGTGCTCACATAAACTTCATGCTCGGGCAAATTTCATAAAAATGCTATGAGGCATAACTGTGCACCATCAATGTGTAGAAGAATAAAACAAAGTGATAGAAACTATAAGATATATAAGAGAGCAATTAAAGCTCATAAAATACTGCTTCAAAGGTTGCTTTCAAGTCAAACCATTTCTTTTTAGATTTATTAGGTGTTTATTATTTTAAGATCTAATCATTAATTTTCTGTACCTTTCGGTATAAAATTTTAGTGATTGCAGTTACTATCTTCTGAATCACGCCTTATGCCTGAGAAAACTTTATCCGCCTGGCGGGCGGCATGTAACTCGAAAAAGTGGCAATTTTTAGAGTTTTTTCAAAGTATTTTTAGAACACTTCACTAGTTTTTTCTGTAACCTTTGTCTCAATCTTCGAGACAGTAGAGCTTATGTAATACATCATTAGACATGTCCGGGAAAACTCCTGTTGGGGATGTAGCCACTTTTACAATTAAAAATGGCCGAAAATGGCCAGAATTTTTTCATAATATTCCGAGAATAGTCTATTAGTTTTGTTGTAAATTTTGGTGTGAATGTTAGGAGAAACACCAAGAATGTTTTGAACCATGTGTCATATCTGGGAAAGACCTAGTTTAGCATTCACGTGGCAATTTACATTGAAAATATTTATTTTCAAGGTTTTCCTAAAATGTTCTAAAGCAGGCCAGTCAGTTTTTCTGGGGAAATTGTGGTTCTACGTGCGGGTGGTAATTTACGTCCATAAATAGCTATTTTCAGGTTTTTTCCAAAATAGTTCTATAGCCATTCGTCAGTTTGTTGTAATTTTTGTTGTTAGTCTTACAGGCAACATATGTGTTAAAAATTTCGATGACCTTGCGGGTGGCAATTTATGCCAAAAACTTGCAAGTTTTAGGGTTTTTTAAAAAGATGTTATAAGAACACTTCATTAGTGTTCTGTTATTTTTGGTGTGAATCTTAAGGATAACGCAACTTACGCTCGCTATGTGAGTTGCTATACTGTTTACAAACTTCTCATCAGGAGCATTATCCCGGTCTGATAATTCTGACAGCTTGTTGTCTGTGGTCATTGTAAAGAAATTGGCTGTTGACGTTACGGTTTTTTGTGTGTTTTTTTGGAATTTGTTTAGTGAGAAATGTACTTGCTGTGGTTATGCTATAGGGTAGATGTCTTATCCTAGAATTAAAAAAAATTGTTCGGCTTGGTGAAATGTTTACCCTGTTGACAACATTTTTATTATCTGTAATTTGTGATATTGAGAAACAGCGGATCAGTATATAACCGGATATTTGGAATTATAGCTAGTGAAAGCATTGAGAATACCTCCATCGACGGACTTTTGGCATTTTCTGTAATATCTGGTACCTCCTTTTATTCAAGGAGACTGACCCTCGAATACTATTGCTTTGCGACATGTCACGATCTTCTAGCTTGTGTGTGATCCTATGTCCAGTTCGAAAATCTAAATAGTTTCACATTTGGGAATTTTTCGAGTTCGTCGTTGCATATCAGCCTGTCTGTAAAAATTGGTTTATCTATATTTTGTTCAGGTGATTCCTCTGCATGGGTCTTACCGTTCACTGCTGGAGGTTTTATCTACATCGCCATGGTCACATGCATTCCTGACATTTTGAAGGAAACAAAGCCAAGGTATGGTGTATTCTTTCTCTTCTTCAAACGATCTCTCATTAATTTCATTTTTTGTATATCGTATGGTGCGTCGAACAGTTCTTCTGACATATGATAGACTATTGCTTGTTCGAATTTTTGACACTTACGGACCTGAAAAATTCAAAAACAATCTTCCCCACATCTTTAGTTTTGAGGCTTCGCCAAAACTCAGTGGTTGAGCTGGCAATTTTTGCAATTCAGATCCTGATTAAGTTTCATGATTTAGTTGCTGTTGTATTCTGATGACATCTCTTTGCATTGTTTAGTATGACACTCGTTAATGTTATA
>JAOBRC010705894.1:0-10425 GCA_027575255.1 Scolionema suvaense | reverse complement strand
CCGCCGATTGCCGTGGTCGGTGATATAGCCGACGGCAATTCTTTGCCGTCGCTTGTTTTCATGAATTCCGAGGACTGAGGTTTTCAAGGTCCGGCATACACCCTGTGTGAAGGTTCATAGAAAGTTTACTCTGGTTTCGTAAATTTAAACATCAACAAAAATTTCTAAAAAGCCTACTTCACAAATATCTGTACTCAGAGAACTTATGACAGAATAGGAGCACTTTTCATGCATTCCTTTCCTATCCTACCCCTTCCCAATAAATATGAGCACCATGAATCAACAATTTCCAGCGAAAAATCATACCAGGGAAAATAAACAAACGTGTCATCGAAAAATTGCTAATCACAGATGATGAAGAAAGCATAAAACACCTAGATGAGAACGATGTAACATCGGATCAATATAGACAGAGGTGAACATAAGAATTCTTAAAAAAATTCACCTTTTAACGCTTTGCTCTGAAAACTGATTTCTAATTATCAGATTCAAGCAAAAGTTTTCCGTAAAATACTTAACTGCGTAACTGCGATCACTGGCTTGGTGATTGAGTAAAAGCTATGAATATGGAGTCAGTGACTGAGTAAAAGCAAGCAAGTTGTATTATTCTCTGAATACATACAATTGAAACTCCCTATCTGGGTATATGCAGCGTTATACGCAGAACAGATGCATGCATTGAAGAAAACGTTTTTTAGATATTAGGCCATGTTTCCAGCTACCCGGTCGACAAAATTTCAAGAGGACCGGTCGGCCGGAAAAACTTTTTTTGGTGAAATATTCCATTCGGAATATAACTTACCTTTTTTTTGCTGCTTGGCTCTACCTAAGGCATCTAGCTACAAACGTTCTGCTGCCACAAGCAAGATGTTCCTGCTGAATACAAACTTCTTCAGATCAAACTAATTAATGAAGTACACTTTACATACTTCTCTAATATATATTCTGGATTAGGGCTTAGGCAGCTAGTACATCTTCCTACCGTCCTGCGAGGTGCAAACATTTTTCTCATCCACATCTCATGGGGCAGAAGAATAATTTTAAACAAGTCACATAATTAGTGGACTCCCGCAAACTTAACTGATACGACGTCATATCAAAGAAGAGAATAACACATAAACCATAGAATTTGCACCATAAATCACAAAAACACCATGAAGTGTTCTTGCAACATTATGAAAAAACCCTAAAACAGCCACTATTGAAATACATTGCCACCCACATGCTGAAAAACAACATATTCCCAAGATATGAAGCATGCATCATGACGTATGATTTGCTGCCCTAAGATCCATGTCAAAAATGAAAACTCAAGGCAAACCTGAAAACAACCATTTTTGGGCGTAAATAGCCACCTGCAAGCTCAACAAGATCGCCAGGAGACATGGCACATGGTTCAAAACATGCAGAAATTTTCAGGAGACATGGCATCTGCTTAAAAGCATGCGTGGAGTTGCCGCTAATATTCACACCAAAAATGGCAACAATCGGATGAAGAACTTTTGACTTACTTGAAAAGAACATGAAAAACACCATTTTTCGGCATAAATTGCCACCTGCAAGTCAAACGAGATTGTCCAGAGCATGGCAAATGGTTCACAACATGCGTACAGTTGCATTAAATATTCACACCAAAGACAACAATAAGCAGATTAACCGTTCATGGCTTACATGGAAAAAACTCTGAAAATTGCCATTTTCGGACACAAATTGCCACCCGCAAGCCAAACGAGATTTTCAGGAGACATGACATATGGTTCAACACTTGCATAGAGTTGCTCCTAATAATCGCACCAAAAATGACAAGAATCCAATGAACAGTTCTTGACTTATTTGAAAAAAAAAACATGAAAAAGGCCTTTTTTGGACGATTATAAATTGCCACCTGCAAGCCGAACGAGAATTTTCCCAAATATGACACATGCTCCTCAGCATAACTACTATTGCCCTGTAGTTTCACACCAAAAATCACAAAAAAGTAATGAACAGATTTTGAAATATTCTTTAAAAACCCTAAAAATGGCCATTTTGGGGCACAAACTGCCACCTGCTAGTCGAACGAAAATTTTTTTCAAAATTCTGGCTCCATTACTTTTCGTCAATTACAGATTGTCACCTTCACACCAAATTTCAGAAAAATTCATAGAGCGGTTATCCAGGAAAATGCGTTGGTGACGGACGGACAGACCTCATTTTATAGGACTCTGCCGCTAAAGCGGGAGTCCAAAAAGTGATGAAGGTGTTTTCAGAGCTTCCGCCGGTGGGACAACTTTTTTTTCTTTCCGAAAATGGGACCAGCCTGGTAGCCAGAAACGCAGACTTTTTTAAGGATGACCTTAATCTATACATGTAATGTATGTTATTGTTTTCTTTCTAGGCATCTTCATATACCACATATTCTATTTTGGAGTTCCACCTGGATATAAACGAAGCAAGGGTTAAGCCGTGGTCTAGAGTTTTCTAGTCTTGATAGTTAGTAAGAATGAACAAAATCACAAGCTTAACAATGACGAGTTCATTTGAAAACTGAGATAAGAAATTCCGATAATGAAACGGAGCAATTGAGCTACACACTTCGTACACGAACCAGCACATTTGAGATGTGAGACTCGTAGCCTGCCCACAAAATCTTCAAGGTATTTGATTTGTTAGTCAGCTCACATTGATATGAACGAGCAGTCCAATGATTTTATCCCTCATTGGAGTAGTACATCTATATATATATACCACCAGCAGGGAACAAAGTTCAACATTTAAATCTTTCTGTGTTAGTTTTGCTGCCTGGCTGCACATCTTCGTCGTGCCTATTCTTAATAATGGAACACGCTTTTCACCTATTACTAGTAACAGACCAGGCCAGCAGTTTAAGTAATGCCAGGTCTGTGGTTGCAGGCTATGAGACTCATTGTGCTCATTTTTTTTCAGATTTCAGTATCACTTCTTAAACTGTTCTAACATGAAATGCCACATAACAATACACTTGAATGAACATTGTGTGCAATGATTGAAAAGTATGCTATAAAAGAGTTTCTATCCTGGTTAAGAAAAGATTCATGAAGACAAACTTTGATCATGAACAAATAACATGACATCATGAGTCGTGATCAACATAACCTGAAATTGGGAGTTGAGCAGCTAACTCTCCTCCTTTTGACAGGGTATGCATGATGAAGAATACACAAAAACAATGGACTGTTAGAAGTAACATGACAAGATGTGTCTAGTTGAATGAGGGGCTTGGCTACCCTTGAGAGGGTTAGAACAAGTCTAACGCTCTCTCCTGTTAACAGGTTTGTAATTCTGTCGATGGAAAGGACAGTGGAAGCTTTGGTTCGGACCTGCATAGGACCGGAAGGATTACATGCCCACAAGAAGGGGGTACACTAACATACCAACACAGAAGTAGCAATGGACAGAGAAACGCAAACCAAACAAAGGAAAAAGAAGAAAAACAGCTTTCAAGAGAATGAGGACGTGCCCCATGCTGGGTGAGGCCTTTGCAAAATGGACACCAATGTTAATACTATACTTATCATCTAGGCGTCAGCACTTGCGACTCAGGCTGTGGTTTTAAACATGTTTTACAGGCGACTAACAGTCAGTACTACCCAGATGATCTGCGTACTCTGGAGTCGAGATGGCCTAAAGATCACAGTCATAAGTTACACTATTAATTTGTCATCACTTGGACATCTTCACTATAGAAAGCATTGTTGTTCTTAATTTCAGGCATTGAAGCTCATCCGGTGATAGCATATTTATAAGCGAATTTGAGGCTGTTTTCCTACCCAATTGTTCTTCTAAAAAAATGGGTCTGCATATGAAAACAAATAGACAAAGCAGTACAAACTTTTTTAAGAACCTGAACACTTGGTCCAGCCACAGCGATCATATTTTGTGTTAAAAATTGTGCCTTGACGTTTTACATAGCTTCTTTGCCAAACCAACAGATGCCTGATCTTGGTTTAAAAATTCTACAAACTGACAAAGCTTCAGTCTAAGCTAAACCCTTCACAATAATCTTGCCAAGATAGTTCATCTAAGCATCCTTTTGCCAGTTTTCCTCCAATGTCTTAGCTACCATTATACTGGCTGGCATACCTTGAATCAGCCTGCCACTATTAGCAATAAGTTGATCTTAAATTAGAAAAATCTGAAGCTACAGATTCAACAGGTATAGTAAAAAGGTTTTACTAAAATTTGATATAAGGAATAATTCAGTTGAGATAATATATAACTGATAGTATATAAATATGATTTTGTTTTTCAAAATTTGGTTCAACGTACCCATATCAGGTGAAACAAAATTGAGCAATGCCAGAATTATAAGAAATGATTCATAAATAGCATTTTAAACAAAATTCTAAAGAATAGCTGTCTGATCTGATAGTAACGGATTTGAAAGTCGTAATACTTTCATATTCCAATACTTCCAAATTTTCATACCTTATTAACAGAAACATTTGTGTGTTTGGTACGCTACAATGTCTTCCTAACATATGCATAGGATTGTAGACTGATAGGTGAGTACAGAGGCTTTAACCTTCACATTATAATTTAACCCCCTCCCCCACCCCAAAATTAACACCTACCAACCCAGGCCCTGAAGTGACCAGTAAAACGGCATTTTCTGCCGGTCAATTTTATCCAAATTGCAAAATGTCGTGGAATCAATGACTCACTCCTTGCTATGGATTATGAAACAAATAGATGCACCAAGGAAGTGGATGCATACAACACACATTCATACCATCACTTTATAGTGAACATCTGTTCTAGGAAGCGTGATCTATTCTTTTTGCAAAGATCGAGCTAACAGCAATCACTCCATGTTCCCAGTAATCTCTGCAGCAAAAGGTACCATTTAGATCTAACAACCACAGACCAGAAGGCGGCCACAGGTGCACAAGTCCAAGTATTGTCTAAGGTGTGTAGTAGATAGTATCGTATGGAGCAATAACAGGACACAGATTTTCTTAAAACAGAAGCTATCAGTTCCCGTATGTATCAAATGCGTTTTGTAAAATATCAAAACATCACTTCTCTTTCTCTTGGCAGCCATTTCGTCAAACATCTCTACCAAAACTTGCTCCCCAGTTTTTTTTTATTCATCTCTGTTCTTTCCATGTGCTCAAATTGGGCGGTCGAATTACACATTACTTCGCTCCCGAAATAGATTTCTCGAAAGCGTTATGCAAAAAAAAGATTCATCGCACAGAGTACAAGCTGTCACTAAGTGCTCCCCATGCACAAAGTGATTGCATTCAAAGATGATTAAGATACCAAGTGACCATGAAGTTTCAATAAGAAATCAAGCAGGAAATGTGCAATTAGGGACGCGATTTTCTTTTCCAGTTCGTGCCGGTCAAGGTGACCGACGTGAGCGATGTTCGTGCCAGTCGAAGAGCAAGGCATTCTGGTCATTGACCACTGACTGGCTGCTATTTCAGGCCCTGCCCACCCACTAAATTTTTTCCTGGTACCGCTGCCATCCTCCCCCATTTTACTGGAAACAAGGATTGGCATTCCAACTATGTAGCAAACATCAACCAACAAAAGAATTTGACATATAAGATAGGAACGAATAAATAAAAGGGATGTTTTTCAAGAGAGTTTTACCTGTGTCCAGCAAAAAAGTGGACATAACAGCAAGATCAGAATAAGTGTATGTAATGCAATGATGAACAAATAACCCGATATGAATTGTGACCAACAAAACCTGAAGTCGTGAGTCAAATACAGGAGCGTTTGCTCCAGAGAGCGGTAAACTGTCCTGCTTTTATACAGGGTGACGTCATCTGTTGATGGAATGGACAGAAAAATGCAAATCAACCAGAGGCAAGAAGAAAAACAGCCTACAGAGAATGAATGAGGGACATGCAAACTGGACACTGAAGTAAAAACAATAGTGATCATCTGGGCACCAGCACTTGTGACTCTGGCTGTGGCTTTCAACATGTTTTTAAAGATTACCCAGATGAGGAAGCACGCGGATGCACACACCGCGCAAACATGCACACACACACACACACACACACACACACACACACACCGAAAAATAAAAACAAAAAAACCAACGCACACAAAACAACAACAGAAACAAAATCACAATAAAAAATAACAAAAAAAGCGAAGAAAGAAAAAATAAAACAAAAAAACAACAAATTAACTACGATCATACTAAAAAAAGAGGCAATTGGATAGCCAAATTAAAGACAGTAAGAAACAAAAATATTGTTTGATACTAATCAGCACACACATAGAAGAAGATACACAAAGAACAGTTGCTGAGATCTGTGGCATTGGCCTTCATGACGCCAGCTTCATTGCATATTAACCAACACTTAGCTTTGGGACATTTAACATATGCCCAATAATGATCACCATATTGAACCGATCCTTAGTGGTTTATTGTGGCCATGAGACGGTATAGTTGTAAGAGCGAGACATTGTCATCTACTGTGGCAGGTAGGTGGAGTAACATAACAAGTGAATTTTTTACTACACCCTCACCCGTCCCTCAAATATATTGGTACAGACCCATTATTGTCTACACCCCCCTCCCCCGACCGAAAGAATAATTCATTAAGGCCATTTTCTGCAAGGTCCTACCAACCAGTGAGATAAGCATTATCCCACTTTAATCTCACTGGGTTGCGCAACTCTTTGTTGAACTGAGGTCAGTGGGTGAAACTTGATGTCATGCGTTCCCACCAGTAAGATCACTGGTAGCAGCGAATATACTTATTTCCATATATGAAACATCAGAACAACTGATTTTAAATGGCCGGGTCAATCGCAACAATACAGATTAGATTATTAATGTATAATTATCTAGCATCCCTTTGTCCAGTGAGCTTAGTCCAGTGAGATTAATATCTAAACGTTTTGATACTAATCTCACTGCTATCTCACTGTTTATCGCACAGAAATATGATCAGTGATCTGAAATAGTGACGTTCCCACCTGTGAGATTACAGTCTGGATCATTGAGAAGTCAGCGAGATAGAGGATTGCACTAGTGGGAACTGCGCTTAAAGGGTACATACTATGGCAGAACTCTGCTGGGGACAACAGTAATTTGCACCATGAGTAGGTTGGTGCTACTCAGAATTCACTCTTGTTACTAACTGCTAGACACTACAATAGATGTGCAGGGGTACTGGCATTCAATGAAGAGACAAAATTTAGGGATAGAATATATTACAATTAAAACACATTCTCCCCGAAAGTAACCAGCCATCAAATCATCTTTCTTCAAAATGAGCCACTGCGATTATCCCAAGTGCGGAATATGAGAATAACAGTAGATTGCACTGATGCACTCAGTTACTCGTTGCATGCATGCAATAAACAAAATAACAAGAACCTGCATAGAAGACAACATAATTGTTGCTCAATTCACACTGGATATTTGAGCAGCAGTTATGTTGTGTTCTAAGTATCTTCATACTATCTTGTTCATTGTAAGAGCTAGCGCCAGATCTAAATTGTTTGATGCTTACATCCAAATGTGAATGACCATAAAGGTAGTAGGGCATCTATTTAGTACTAGGAGTGTGCTTACAGATGAAGTACTATTCTGGGAGTGTAATGTTAGACTCACATTGTTGTAAAAAGAAACTTACCTT
This sequence comes from Scolionema suvaense, assembly GCA_027575255.1. Classification (NCBI taxonomy): domain Eukaryota; kingdom Metazoa; phylum Cnidaria; class Hydrozoa; order Limnomedusae; family Olindiidae; genus Scolionema; species Scolionema suvaense. Next base: position 2,794 of record JAOBRC010705894.1, on the reverse strand, counting down.
CATTCTCAATATTATTCCAGGTATCAAATGCCTTATTCTCACTGTAGTCTTCAATAATCATGTATTAATGTATAAATACTAAAAAGAACAGGTTCAAATAATGCAAGCAATTTCCAGTCAAGATACAAAACATATGAAAGCTGCATTACTAAATGAAGATGGAGGTAAAACAGACATACAAACACAATTGATCAGAAAATTGGACAATGGGATTTTTGGACTACTATCGTATTTCTGTGAGGCTAAAGCATATTGACTATTCACAGAGAAAGTAGCCTAGCCACCAAGCTGCTTTTCCTTTCGCTCAGTTCATACCTCACCTCATGAGGAAAAACATTGGCGAACTAATCTACCCCTGAGGTATGAATCGCTGATCGTCGCAAACAGAAGCTTGGTGGCCAGGCTATGCAGAGAAAGATAAATACATGCAATTCAACTAATTATTCCATCAACACTGGACCCGCCGGTAGATTTAAATTTGTTGCTAAGTATCAGGTGGTAGGAACACTATACCTTATTAATTAAAGGAAGAAATTTTCACGGCAAGAAATTTTCCCGGGAGAAATTTTCGCGAACCGAATCAAAGAAAGAATAGTTAATTATCAGTTTTTCAAAGCCCAGTTGCACTTTCCCTGTCTAATCGTTGGGAAACCATCAGAAGAAGTAAAAAATAATCTTTAGTCTAGAATTTGACCAAAAATAATCAAAGTTCGTGAAAGACGTTTTCATGAATCTCTGCGGTTAATTTCGCGGAATAAAATTTTCCCGAATCGAATGTGTTAAACGAGTTTTGCAGAAGAAATTTTCACGAATTGGGTCCAAATTCGCGAAAATATCTTCTCTCGAAAATTTCTTCTGAGAAAATTTCTTGTCGCGAAAATTTCTTACCTTAATAAGGTAATAGGAGCTTCTGAAATAAGACTGCTAACAGAAAACTGTTTGCTGCAGGGCTACCAATCTAAGTCTGGAGGAAAGAGGAAATCACTACCTTAAGGGAAGAAATTTTCGCGGGAATTAATTTTCGCAGTCAAATTTTTCGGACATTTCGCGGGAATTAATTTTCGCGGTCCATGCTAAAGAAAGCATTTCGCGGGAATAAACTTTTGCGGTTGAACACTTTTTACAATTTTTTAGCAAGCTATTTCCCCATCAAAAATAACATTTTAGCTGGCTGTACTTGTCACTGTAATAGATAGTCAAACCTAGTTCATAGGTAATTGATCAAGAATGCATTATTTTAAAGATTTTCGGAATTTTGCTATATTTTTGTGAAATTTATTTTCGCGGTTCAATGGTGGATGAATTTCGCGGGAATTAATTTTCGCGGTTGAGCATCTTTGGAGGTAAAAAAGGGAATTTATTTCGCAGATTTGCCCAAAACCCGCGAAATTTTCTTCCCGCGAAAATTTCTTCCCTTAAGGTACACAAGGTAGCCACAAGTGAATGTGACTACGACGATAAACTTGACTTGGAAGTCAGAGGGTATAGCATACGAGGAGACTCCCTCACAGGATCAGCTATCTACTACTAAAGAGCTTTCAAAAGAGGGTTCATTTGTCTCATAATGATTCTTAGTTTCAAATAAGGCACCTAGCTATTACGGGTGGGGGGGTACTTTTTACCTCCTATCTGCTTAGCGTATGTACATGAAGAAGCCCCTGTAGAATAGGATTCAAAGCTGCTACATGCCAGAAACTTACATGTTTAACAGCTATTTATGAGCCTAGTGAGCTAATTAGCTACAGAACTTTGATCATTAACTAAGTCATTCCGAGTGAAGTGGGACAGGCCTCCCACATGCACCGTGTCAGAATTGCTGAAACTGTGCCAGAATCTTGTTTTGAGATTGTTATGAACATCCTGAAAATTTTAGAGCCAAATGTTCAGCGGTTTTTCAGATATGGCACTTTGAAAATCAAGACTCTCCCCAAAATTTTATGCCAAAATACCAAAATGAGATTTCTTCAAAAATCAAGGCTCTGTAACTTTTTATGCATCTAATGAAGGCCTCTGATACTCCATCCAGTTAAATTCTATTGTAAGTACTACTGACTAAAAGTTAAATGAAATTTTATTTTTCGGTCCGAAATCCATAATGGCGGCTCAAAATCAAAAACAAAAAATATTTTCAATGAAAAAAATTAGGATTTCAGAGGCTTGTAGCAGCCAAATAAATGTTCTTGATAGTTTTTCTGTGGCTGATTTCGATAAAAAGCATAAATTTGCATCGAAAAACCAAAAGTCAGCGATTGATGGAAATTTGGTCCAAATTTATGGCCCCGCAAAGTCAGCTTCAGCGTAATTTTTGATAATAAGTGTTTTCAATGAAAAAACTGCACGCGCACAACGTATCGCACATCTTACAAGGGATTTTCCAGGTCAAGGCGTGCCATATTTAACTTGTAGTTTGTTCACTTTTACGCAGAATTACAAACTTGCAGAAAGCCTGCAATCGCAAGTACAGTCCTCCAAATTCATGAAAACAAGCGATGGCAAAGAATAGCCATCGGCTATATCACTAAGAGAGGTAATCGCCCGCAGTTATTTCCCGCGGTCCAGGGTTCGAAAATTACAAAATTCTGAGCAAGGGTCCAGTCGGACCTAGCTATCTGATCCGACAGAATTATACCACCTATCGCAGCAAAGAATGATTACTTACAGGAGCGAAAGTTAACGAAATAAGGCCACTGACCATAAAGGCAAATTCCGAATGCTCTGTCAGGCATTTATCCAAGCACTTTGTGCTACCACCGTTTCTGTGAGAAAGATTGAGTTTGGCACAGTTTGCCGAGGC
>JAOBRC010705672.1:0-10426 GCA_027575255.1 Scolionema suvaense | reverse complement strand
CGTACTGCCCCTGTTGTCATCAAAGATGAGTTGCCTAAGACATCACAACTTCGTATATTTCATGAGAGTAAACAGTTACACCCTGATAAAGGTAAAATTATTTTTGTCTTCGTCTTGTTGGCAGCAGTGACTTGCTTATTAAGGATACTGCTAAGCCTATTACTATCTCCACTTATGCAGTTCCCATGAACTCTCATTAGGTTTAGCGCACCAGCAGAGTGCATCTGTTTCTTATCCTGTGATTTCTGACTCATGCAAGTAAGCAATCTGTTCTGTCCAAAGAAAGTGAATCACAAAAAAGTTGAACACAGTTCCATGCAGAGCTTGAAGCCCCCTACTTATATCATTTTCTATTTAAACCAAGCTCAGGGGGATCGTAAAAAAGCCTTTGCGATTCCCCTTAGCTTGGTCTGTTAGATTGCTTTTGAAAGCAATTACTTTGAATGCGTTCACTAATTCAGCGCATTTATCGCTACAACGCTTTTCATTCACGCACAAACGACGAATGTGCTGCCATTGTTTTGTAGCCTCTATACGAAGATCTGTCAAGTGATAAACAATTTGCATAGGAAAAGCGCAACTGTAGGAGTTTTGAGCATTATGGAAGATGAAAATAAGGACTTTCCTGTTTGTGTTTGCTGCTATGTATTAGCTGACTTGTCAAACTGCCTTCCAATTGCCTGGCAAGCATCATACCTTGTTACATAAAAACATGCAATACATACATACAACTATCGAATGACCTGCTGGTTTGTCGTGAGGAACACCTTGAAATAAAAGACTGCTATAATTTCGTGGGGTTGGAAGTATCTTTAGTACACAAAGCTTTCAATCTCTTTTTTTCGGAATGCTCAAATAGTTTTGGGATAGGTCTTTTTACTTGTGTAAACTTTAAGTTGAGGATTGATGTTGTCAAACAATGAGTGCTTTTAAGGGGTGCCTTGCCTCGGAAAGGAAAAGGTTGAACAGGGTCTTTAAGCCACTGAGAGTAACTATTGGAATCATTAAATTATCTGCTAACTAAGTTCAAGGCGTGAATATGATTCATGGTTCCAGTGGCCTTGCTGCAGTCTTCAGGGAGAAAAGATTAAGTCCTAATTTCTTGATGGCTTGTGTGTTTCTGCTGCGAGCTCCATGACTAAAGTCACCTGGATGCGTAACGCGTAACTTTCTTATCGGCTACTATGACATATAAAGCATTAGATCCTGAGGTCTGGGCAAAAAGTGTCAGTATAAAGATCAACACAAGAAGTTTTTTAATGGCCATTTTATTCCGGTTCTTTGCTAGTGCCACTGCCGAAGATTATCAACACTAAGTCTCAGTTGGCAACGCGACTTTAATTTCACATTTGAAACCTGATTAATAGGGATGTAAGAAGTCCAAGGTCCTGGCCACACTACTCTGACGAGCAAACAGGAATTGCAAAGGAATTTGTTCTACTTGTTATTATTTTATAACAAGAGCGAAAGGCCATTCCGAGTTATTTTAGGGCGGTCAGTTTAGTCTTAAGATCCAATATAGATCAGAATTTCTGACTAACATTACAATGGTCCTGGAGTGTTTGTCTGGATATCATTCAGAGTAAGATAAAATTACTCAAGTTGAGGAATTTCTTGGAGGAATTTTCTTCGTAAATATTTTAGCACAGCTGTAGCCTCTGCTGGTCGAAGAATTACAACCTGCTCTTTGCTTCGCCTGATGCCAAAACGAAAATCCGCGCCCCTGGCATCTTGTATAGTTACTTGATCAGCTGTTCTCAGACAGATTAATTGTTTCCGGTTGAATGAGTCTAGGCAATTATGCCCACGTTATCATGCACACTAAATAAATGCCTTTCCTCTGGTTTTTGTCACTGTAATGTCATTTATTGAGTGATGAGGAATAGGGCTATTGCTTTGAAATAATTATGCTTCAATAATTATGTGTATCATTATCACCTTCTTTCTTTCAGACTTTAGTAATCCTTGTTATCCAAACCCCTGCAAGGAAATTTGCTTGGTGATGGGATCCAGTTACAAATGTGTATGCGAGAGTTACAACGATATCACTTGTGATCAAGGTACGTCTTCATTGTATTTCTCCTGCAGACAATTGAGAATGGAATCAGAGAAGTGTCTTAAATATTTAGCTATTAGCTTCTTAGAAAATGAGAGTGATTTTGTTTTTTCAAACTTTTATCTTGTGGATGCAGTTGATAGTCTTTTGTACTACCTGATGTTAGTTCTTTGTACCTGATTAAATGAAGCGTCACCTGCTAGCATTGCTCCTGCAAATAGCGTAGGATATTTTAGCGTAAAGATTATACATTAACTCTGCAATTTTAGGTGCTGTTAATGCTACCTGTGAGGACAGCTACTGCAATAACCATGGAAAATGCTCTCAGATTGGTTCGACCCGAACATGCAGGTAAGCTAGTATTTTCTATTCCATCGTTATCTGAAAATGTTGTTATTTACTGTAGCTGCTAAAACATGCAATCCTGTGTGATACTGATAGTTATCACTGTGGCAGGTAGACCTAAGTGCGCAACAGCAGAAGGCATTTTTGGGTATGAAAATTTGCTTAATTTTTCTTTGCTATCAGTTATTGGGGCAGCAAAATTTGCACATTTTCAATTCATGTGATGCAATCTGCATACTATCTTTAAAGTGAGCTCCGCTGGCCTTGAGACTAAGCGGGTTGATTATCACTTGAGTGCGTTTGTTCGTTGATACACACTTTGAAGTCCAACTTCTCTGTTGCCAGATGCACGAATCTTCAAAGAACAAGCCTTGACTTATACTATTCAGTGTGCTGTGTGTAGACGTACATCATGGATAGTATTACTTTAAGGTCAGAAACTTTCGCGGGAAGAAACTTCGCGGATCAGTCAGGAAAAAACTTTTGCGAATTGGCCTTTGTCAAAATTTTTGCGGGAAAGATAAGTGTAACAAAGTATTTTTTAGTGGTACCAGGGATTCACGCAATAACCTTTGCAAGCTGTCACGTCCTTGGAACTAATGGAGAGCGTCTGAAATGTTTACTGTTGTGTTGAGGAAAACTAAAATTTTAAAAATTCCGAATATTTCACGTGAAACAACTTTCGTGAATGAGCCTTTGGGAAAAAAACTTTTGGGAATGAGCCATTTGAAATATTTTGTGGGAAAAAACTTTGGCGAATTGGATCGAAAATCGCAAAATCTCGAAGGTTTCTTCCCACGAAAGTTCCTGACCTTAAAGTAACTATTTTTGCAGAATTTGCGGAACGCTGCATTTATCACTCTGTTCACTGTGAGTGCGCTTCTATTTAGTTGCTCTGCCGGTTGGAAGGGTGTTGTTTGTGACGAAAGCATAACAGACGAATGTCACTGTGAAAATGGTGGAACCTGTCAGACCACTAGCAACGGTGGACAAGAATGCAAGTATGTTCTTTTTCTGGAAGTGTTCTTATTTTCTTTTCTTTGTTAGTATAAGATCTTACATACAAAGGCTGAACGGTTTGGCCCCTGTAACTGATCGTGGCTATCTCCCAAACATCTTGTTCGGAAATTTCAGTCCTAAACGTAACCTAAAACTAGCCATCACGGTAGCCAGAATCGTAGTGGAACTTAAGCCTGAAATTTTAAAATATGCTAATGAGGCAAGCAGTGACATGGGCCTAAATATTAAGGGAACGAGTTCTTATCATTTCCTCGAGAATTAGCTATCCCGTTAGCCTGGAGTCTCATAGGGACATTCTTTGGGGAAATATAGCCTTAAAATTAGAGTTCAATGGTGAAGGTGCTAGAAGCAGTGGTAAAGTTCACCTAAAGTTTAGGGGAACGAGGTCCTGTCAGCCTGTCGAGGACTTCTGGTTCTATATTGGCCTGAATGAAAACTCTTGCAGATTATGTAGAGGACAAACTGGCAGTAGTCTTAGAGGAACTGAAAGCAGTATTCATGGAAGGACTGTAAATGATCTCTTACAGCTTCTTCTGAGTGGCTACTGGGGAATGATAATCTAAAATAAATTTCGATGAAACTGAACGTTAGCCTCTTTTCGCCAGCTATTACTAGACTGCGTATACCCTACAGTTCAAAACACGACCCTGTTCTGACTTACTTAAACTGCTGGTTTGCTGTGCGTCGAACAGTTTACTCGCTCCATGAAAATGCAGTGCTTCCTCTTCCAGATGGAGAAAAGTGTGACAAACTTTTTTGTCAGTAATCACTGTTGAATTTAAGTCAAACGTTACGGCTGCTTATTTTGTTGTTTCTTTCTTGCTTGACTTTAGAATACAAGATTTGCTAAATGATAAGGTTTCAAGTTCTGGCTTGAAATTGCCTTTCGTGTAAGAAAATAGTGCACCTAGCTTCGATTGTGACCTGATTAATCTTTTTGTAAAAAGCTAGCTACATAGATGCCACTTTTGTGTGTATTCTATTTCATTTTAGATGCCAACCAAGCTAGCTACATAGATGCCACTTTTGTGTGTATTCTGTTTCATTTTAGATGCCAGCCTGGCTACAAGGGACAGCACTGTGAAGTAGTTGTATGTCCTGAAGATTACTGTGACAATGGTGGAACATGCTCAAGTACCAAGCAAGGCCATTTTCAGTGCATGTATGTATTGACTGGTGTTTTTGAGCAGCGCCTTGTTTTGCTTGTGGTTATTCTTTTTTGCGCTTTACCTGCGTGATTGTTACTCAAGGGTACTTGTATTGTCTGATTGAAGTGAAAATCTAATTGTTAAATCGTATTTATTTGTACATGGCATTACATTTACTATTGAACAGGTTGTGCTACATTTCTGAGTCATTTTAGTGCTTTCTGTCGTGAACATAGAATGAGATAATTTTATTTGATTGCATGCATTCTCTCTGTAGCGCCTCATGTGTTAGTTAAAGGTTTTTCGGTTTAGTACCATGGCATAGTAATGTAAACGTTTTACAATGTCACCCTTGGATACATGAATTGCATTGGAAAATTATGTTAGATATAAATATCATTTGCATAATAATCTACTCTATGTAAACATGTAAATTCTAGCGAAAGACATGGTGGCCATCTTATGTGGCAACGTACATGCGAATGGGTTGAACGTTTTGATAAGAAATATTATCTAAAACATGTACTTCGGATTTCGCGCTAAAGCTATTGACGTACTGTATTTAATCGGTTTGCATAAATCGTTCTGTTGGTCCATGTTATCTCTTTTGCTCTTCTTTATAGCTGTAGCATTCGGTTCACAGGACCGAAATGTGGATTCGATCGCTGTTCGACTTTTTGCAAGAATGGTGGGACTGGTTGCAAAGCTGTGAATGGAAAACTGGAATGCAGGTACGTGTCTCACAAGCAAATTTACTGTACAACACTGTTTTATATAATTTCCATTTAGTGTGATGATCAGGATACTGTGTGAAATCCGTGGATCATATTTAAAGACCTTGACATGGCAAAGAAAGTGATATTTTAAACTTGTCCAGATGAATTGCTAGTGAACTTGAATGATGAAGAATTATGGTAGAAAGACTGTATTTGTTCATCACTACAGCAAAGCAATGATAGTATCAACGATGGTGCACCTGGTTTGAAATGAAATTGAGTTGAGGTTCTATGTGCCACAGTGAAAGCTACCATTTTCTCTAAATCTTTAGCTGCTCACCTTTGTTGACTTGTTGGTTTGTTCTGATCAACCTTAGTGGGGTTGGTATTGTGTTACAAATTCATGTAAGCCAGTCGAAGTACTATTGTAATATCCTGATTTGTTATTATGTCGAGAAGACATGTTTTGCAGTTTTTAATCAAGACTTGTGCAATGCATCGTGGGAAGGTAATTTGCACTTAGGGTAGTAAGAGTAGCTGTCGTCCCCACAAGAAATTTCGCCTCACTTGTACACAATCATGTCGAAAAATTGGCAAAACATTCTTGAATGATTTCTCAAATTGAACTTGTTCAAAAAGTCACCTTGCAATGCTCATCAACGTCTCGAAGGACATATTTCAATATTTCATTTATTATTAACTTTTATTGTTTCTGTTGTTCTCAGTGTCATTCATTTCTTGCTTTGGGAAACTCAAACTGCACGAACATGCTGTCAGGTTATCTTCTGTTGCTGCGAACATACGTTTCAAAGAGGAAATTGATCTGTTGTGAGCACGCATATTGTATTGGACTGGTGACACAGCACAAAGGGTATATTCTGAAAGTTACCTCATGTTTCATCATGTATGGAGCATTATTGGCCAATTATTCAAAAGCAAGGCAGTTTGATATGCGGAGTCATGTTTTTTTTTTTTAATAAGAGACCCGCTTATAAGAAACGGACTAGTACAGCCTCCCAACATGTAGGAAATGTTGACAAAAAACCTGGAACGAAAATAAGAAACTCATGAATTTTACGAAGAAGTAATGATATTATTTGTTTCCCTTCTGAGTTCAATATATTGACTCGTTCTTGAAATCTGATTGTATTTGCCACATAGGAAGCACTGTTACTGAAGTCGTTATTCAATGCACAGTCATATTGAGACTTCGATACATTATTTAGTTGGTTCAAGAAAGTAAAACTTAGTTGCTGAACTTTCTTTGTGAATTATATTCCCCAGAAACGTTTTTGTATTTAAGAAACCTGATAAGAAAATTTTTACCAAAATCTCAACAATTTTAAGAAACTTGTACTACTACCGCAGGTGCTTGGTTTCTTATTAAAAATGTGTACCTATGACTAAACTGCTGCATGGTATTGATTTTTTACAGCATTAAAATCTTATGGGGTTCATTTTGCATAATTATTTTTTGGCTCGAATCCTGAGAAGAAATTGTGCTAGGACACTCAAGATGTACACCATTAATTTTTTGTCTCAAGACCAAGGCTAAATTTAGTCGACATAATCTTACTCTATTTTTAAATTCTGTCTGTTCTGTAGTTGTCCCGCCGGGTTCACTGGTCCTTCATGTGAACAACCTGGTTGTACTGAAGGTTTCTGCTCAGGGCGAGGCTCATGCAGTGTCACTGATGGAAAAACACAGTGCGCGTAAGTAATGATCCATATTTCTCTCCTTCTATCTATGGCAAATATCTACATTCTAGTCACAAAAGAATGGTGATGCTTGTCAATACTGTTATTATGGTAGTGCTTTAGTTTCTTTTATTTTAGGTGCCTTTTTGCTCCCTTTCTGACCTAATAGTTCGCACTGTAGATGAATAGATGATACAAATAATTGCTCTACATAATGCCTGCTCTGTGTTTTCATTGTTCTTGTGCATTATGTCTGTCTGCTCACTTTAAGATTCATTTGAAAACACTCATCCTTGCATCTGCCCCTCCATCACCCCTGCATTTTCTCAAACAACTGTCCCGCGAATTTTTCTAAAGTTTTGCATGAAAGTCGAGATAATATTTGAAATAAACTGATGAAGCTGAATTTTTGAAAACTGTTTTTTGCTCTGCTTGTAGGTGGCAATTTATGTCCCAAAGTGATCATTTTTAGCTTTTTTTTTCAAAATATGCTTTCAATACCTTCTTATGATTCATAGCATGAAACTTAATAGGTTTCATGAGCATCACTCTCATTTGGCTTAAGGGTGGCAATTATGCAAAAAATGGTCGAGTTTTTTAAAAGTTATTTCGATAATAGTTAACCACATAGTTTTTTGTAATTTTGCTGCTAATCATTGAGGACTGTAGTGCTAATATATTATGGGCTATGGGACATACCTGAAATGACTCTTGTTCAGCATGGATGCTCAGTCAGTCTTAACGCTTGACAATATTTTAGGTGCGAACCAGGGTATGCCGGCAGACGATGTGAAAGCGAGACCTGCAAAACAAAAGTTTGCGGTAATGGAACCTGTGTTCTCATGTCTACAAAAGCCAAGTGCCAGTAAGTCGTTCGTCTTCTCACTTTTGCATCATGTTGTTCAGTTACATTTGTGTCCTTTGATGCATCGTGGGTGAAACTTGTGTTTCAAAACTTGTGCAAGATGTAGTAGTTTCATATGTAGTCTGAATGTAAATGTGAGCAAGATTTTAGTTTCAACTTCTGCTGCTAGGACAGAAGAGCAACTTCTTAAGACCTTTTGAATTTGTCAGTCAACAAGAAATTGTTTGAGCCCTGGTTATTGAGACTACTCACAAAGGTATCTATCATTAAAATCATTTCAAGAATGAGATGTGTGTATTTCGAATAGTGGCTCAAAGGCATGTAAATGTCTTGCTTGTTTTATTTATATCTGAATCCAAATTGCTAATGGAGGTCCTATTTGCTAGTTGTCAAATAGCATACTCTTGACCTTTCGCATGTTATCCTTTTACTGTTCATGTAGTCAATTATATGTAATCAACTCTCATGCTAGTTTTTACTGATTGCTGAAGATACTGTGTTTCTTTCTATGCGGTGTTCCTTAGGTAATACTCAATCCCTGCCCGGTGTAGGTAGGGCTTTATCTTGCTCGAAATGGCTACCTTTCGAACAGGATTTACCAAGAAAGCAAGAAGGCCAAAATTCTAGTGTCTACTTATTTCTTTCATTGCTGATGCTGGAATAAAATACTACAGTGCTATTCTCGTTTTCCAGGTGCAATCGAGGTTTCATAGGACCAGACTGCATGCAAGCTACGTGTAAAGATTTCTGCAGCACTGGTGTGAATTGCAATATTGTTGAAGGAAGCCCAGTTTGCTCGTACGTAATTCAATATAATCCTTACTGCTGACCTGCAATCATGACCCATGTGGTGTGAATGGTGTAATCAGTTTAACTTCGATGCACTTCTTCACCTCCTATCCCAAACACAATGTTGCCAGATGGTAGTATACTATGAGACATTACATGGCATACCCTTGAAGGACTCACATTATGTCATGATGAATATAGTTCCTCTTATGATTATGATGTTTTAGGGAAAGGGGTGCAAAGAAGGCTGCTAAAAGTATTCTACAGTACTCATGATGGCATTTAGTCATAGTACTAAATAGGCACACAGTCACACTTGTGCCAATAGATTGTTCATATTTTGACAACAAATCAGCAAATTTACAAGAATAAACAGACAAAAATACCCCCTAACTATATCTCGAGGGGCAGGTACAAAGTAAGAAGTGCTGCAAGAAGTGCTATATGCATTATCATATTTAGTTATACTATGAATTATACACAGTTGTGTCAATAGCTTTGATCACAATTGTAGGCTAATACAAGCCTAAAGGCTCGAGATATATTTTTCACTAGAACCATTGATAGTTACTGATGAATGAAGCATACGAAGATTGACGATAAAGAACTAGTGAATTGAGTACCCTTAGTAGCAATACACCTTTTTCGCAAATTGTCGTCATGCAATGCATTGTGGGATAGCCAGGGGCACAGAAAAATTAAGATCATACTGACGAAAGCAGTGAACTTGTGTAATTATCAAATTTGCAATCAGCAGGTAATCAAGTCAGCACTTTTGACTTTAAAATGATCTCCTTTCTGCGATCATTACAGAGATGTTTGTCTTCTGGCCGTCCCATAATGCATTGCGGGATGACAATTTGCGAAAAAGGTCTTTTCCCACTATGAGCGAGATCCATACTGATGAGACTTTTTTGGCATTATTTAGTGCGAAGATCACAGAGTAATGATTATATCAGTTTGTCATTAGTTAATTAATATAACGGGAGAGGGAAGGATATATAGAAAAGAAAAGCATCCAAATAAACATAAATAAATGAAAAAAATAATAGTAACTAAATAAATAAAAAGATGGAACTATAAAAATCAATTGCTAACAGTGGACGTAGTCGATATTTGCTAGGTTCAAGTTGCAATACATGCGTTATATGTTCCATTCTGGCTTTACTTGTGGATGATTCTTTGTTTGATGTTGGGTTTTTGCTGTTATGTACCTGTACACTATGATATATATTACTCCAAGTAGCTGTGGAAAATGATATTATTTGATGTTATCTTCGGTATTGTGATCAATCTACTTAGTTGCAACATGTTTCCAAGGACAACGTGCTCTCTTTTGAGTCACATATCCAAACCGTGCTCCTGATGGTTCACTAGAATTACATGGTTCTGATAGTGATTTGTGGGTATCTTTGTGTTGAGAACTGTTCTGTTGAACTGTTCCGTCGTTATGAATGCATGGTGTACCATTCTGTTCATTGCTCAAAGTTGTTTCTATAGTTTAGCAAGATAAAATTTAGTGATTGTGTTGTATAGTTTAATAAATTGCTGGCCTTAATGCCTGTTTTCAGTACGGATGTTTTATGACCCAATGATATGCCCTTCGAGTATGCATCACACTAAATGTTAGGAGCGAGGACATCTGAACTTCTTTTACGATACCCAGTGCAGAACTTTCTTCTGTGTGGCTCTACAGTATATGTGTTCGCTAAGCTATTTTACTGGCCACTGTTATTCCTCATGTTATAGATGCCCTGCCGGACAGCATTGGTCTCCTTACAGTTCAAAG
>JAOBRC010705561.1:0-10427 GCA_027575255.1 Scolionema suvaense | reverse complement strand
CGTAAAAGTAGCATTGTTTAGCAGTCAAGTATCGTGTGTTCCCAGTCCGGGCTAATTTTTTATTCGCTTGAGTGCCAAAACCATTAACTTTGGTGATACGAGAGAATTTCTGTGAAGTTTACCTAAGAACAACCTGAGAATATTTTTAGGCTATATTCTGAACAACGTTAAGGGGAAAGAGCTCATTAAAACATGATACACAGTTTTTATTTCACGACAAAAGCTAGTGTAGTTCTAGAGATATTCAAACGCAAACTTTGGCTAAGTCCAGCAGCTGCCATCTTGCCAATAATTGTGCATGATGTCACTGGGGCACTACCCAAACAATCTAAACTTCGTTGCCAAAATACTCAGTATTGAATTATTATGAAGGACTGTCTCTTTTGTTTTCCTATAGGGCTAGCTAATATGTTAAAGATCCACTTGAGAAAATAACGTTGGTATATGCGTTACAAAGGAAATGGTGACACTTAGCAAGGTGCCTCGATGACATCATCAAAAATCAAGATGGTAGCTGCCGGACTTTGAGACTGAATATCTCTAGAACTACGTAAGCTTTTGCTGTAAAATAATAACTACATGTCATGATTTAATGAGCCCTATCATCTGCTAAAATATCATTTTTGACCGTTTTTCCCCTTTAAGAACATCGAAGCCTTAGTCCTAGTAGGTATGTTCATATAAAAAAAAAACGTGCATCACATGCACAGAGAGTTATTGACTGTTCACCCAGTACAGATCGGGAGCTATAAGAACAACAAAATGTTGTAATCGGATGAGTAGAATCTAGAAATTCAGTTTCCTCTCTTATGGAGAATCGTAGTAGTACCTATCCATCGAAATGAGGACAGCCCCATTAAGCAATCAATTACAGAGAAAAATAAAGTACTGGAAAAACTGTTTGAATTTAGGATTGCAATGAAGTGCACTATTAAATAAACCTTTTATGCTGAACATGAGCACAAAATGTAGTACTGGGAGACCAAGTAACTTTCACTGTATCTGATAGGGTTAAATCTTAGAAAGGCAACCAAGCCTAGAATTGACAAAAATTAAGAAAAGCTGAAGAACAATCCCACCTTGGAGGATAGATGTTTGACACAAAATTAAACTTTTTTCATACTAGAACCATTTGCACGGAAAGCGTTCAGTGATCTTGCAAAACCCGGACTGCTAAATCAATCTGCATGAATGAGAAAATAAATGATGACTTCTTAAAGTTCGTGTAGTGTGCCATCTTGTCTTCAAACCATGAAAGTGTCCGTGCTTTTACAAGAACGCAAATGAGAAAATTTAAGCCCTAAATTTTGTCAAGAAAGCAGGAACACTCAAATACAATCCAAAATTATCAAGTTCTCATAAAACAATGGATATATGCCCTATATACACGAGAACATTCAGGCGTAGGAAGAATCAGAGATAAGTATACCAAAATAAAATAGAACGTTCTTTTTGTCAACGAACCTGATGCTTTTCTGGTCCCCTATACCAATCTGAGAGCGTGGGTAGCTCTTTGACTGTGTCAGGTAGGAAGACCCATTTTGCATGAACAGTTGCAGCCACCAGAATACCTAAAAATCCTTTGAGCCATACAATTGCCATCGTTCCACCTATAAAGCAAGAGGAAAGGTTTGTGATTTTCACGACTCTTCTCAAAAATTATTTCACAATGTTAACTAAATCAACGCCAGGTAGTTCTGTTGACACAAATACATTAGACATCCACTAATTCGAATGTTGCTTAATTCGAACTTTCGCTATTTCGAACAAATATTCAGGTGTCTTTGGTTAAGAAAGTCTTACATTAAATGCCGAACATTTGTTAATTCGAACATTTTTATTGGTCCTGTGCTTGTGCGAATTAGCGGATGTACACTGGTGTAAAATGGATCAGGGAATGTTGATTTTTTTGCGCCGAAGTATTGAACATTATCATGTCCAAGTGACAAAGATCGTCCCCGCCTTTTCTTTGTTTTGAGCTGCTTTACAAGACCTAAAAAGGCACAAAAAAACCCCAGACACAATCACTTCAAACATGGGTAGAAACGTTGCTCGTAGGAATAACCGAACGAAATTCCTACTCCAACAAATTTCAAAATTTTCATGAAAATTTCCATGAAATTACACCCTGCTTGATTTATGATGACCGCAAATTTGTTTGTACCTATGTTTCTCAGATAAAGCTCTATTATCATGCCAAGTTTCATGTCTCTAGCTGATGTCCTTTCTACAATTGTAAAAATATATCTGGACAAGCACAAAATACGGCGTTTGCCAGTCCCCACTAGCAAAAGACTAATGATATTATCCAGCCGTTTTAGAAGATCTAGCTACCACGGATTGACGACTCAGTTTAACTGATAGGACTTTTAGGAAATAAGAGCGAAAATAATTTTCAATCCATGTCTAGAGCATGTCTTACCCTCCTGGCATACGAAAATATTGCTAATAAAAAAATACTTTTTTCGGCGAAATACAGCAAACGTATGATACTCCATCAAACAACCATGCTCGTATCTCTTTTGATTTTGAGTTATGAGCTGTAAAAAAATTCTGAATTCGAGGGGCATGCCTTATCACCCTGTATCTGTAAAAATAAGCAATGTTATTGCCGTACCCGAATCTCGACTTTATGATATTTGATCAGAGACGAAAACAGTGTGCATGCAAACATTAAATTAGAAATCTTAAAAAGATTGGAACTTGGGATAAGCATTTTCACGAGTGAATGCAAGAATGGGCACACTTGGATTTTGGCACTCACTGGCAGATGAACATGAGCTAAAATCTGAGTCAGATTTTTTTTTTGCCAAAAACTTTTTTCAGAAGAAACCAAAAAATCGATTTTTTCAGAGTTTTGACTAGAAAAGTCACATTGAATTGGAATTGCTTCAAGATTTCTTTTGCACTTGATGAACCACTTGAGTCTGGTGCGTCGATGCACTTTCTCGCAATTCGAGCTAGTGGGCTGAATTCTACCAAGAAGCTTCAACATTCTTGATTCTACATCTTCTTTATCTAAATTATCTGAAAAATTCAAAGGTCCCAAAGGACACCCTAAAAAAACACTGCCACGTCCAGCAGACATCATCAAATCACAATTTTTCAAAAGGAAGTAAAAAGAGTAAAACTGTAAAGTAAAGATCACCCACTCTCCCTGATTTGCGACTCGTTTCTTATAGACCAATTTTATTTTGTTTGTGGTTCGAAAACTGAAGTAAACATACATGCGCGCAAATATGTTTTGGCCGCGATTGTCAGTAAAATAGAAAATCATAGCGGTGATGAACCCAATTCAGGTCGGAGTATTTTGAAACTTTGTACGGCCGGGGAAGGGGGTGGGGGATCACGCCACCCTCCATATCTTCGTAACTAAGCAAGATCTAACAAAGTACTTTGGCACAAATATGCATCTATCTTAGTTCTATGGAATGGTATCAAAAAAAGTTTGATACCCCTAGTATTTTTGCTGACGTCAGCGAATGTGTACGATGCCATCAAAATTTTGGCCAAAATTCGTCAAAATTTATAAAAATCGCGATTCTTCGCCAACGAAATGGGTAGTGACCACGATTTTTCTGTATTTCTAATCGCATCTAAAATTGGAAAAGCTTATAAATGAGGGTCAAATTTAGGCACGGTACCTCCTAAAAATGGGCCGATACCTCCAAACGGTTTCGACCAAAAATAACGGTATATTCATGTTCCACGATAAATTTTAGGAAAAGTCATCACGTTTCATGTGTTTAGCACGTTTTATTCACTCGTGGCAATCGTTCAAACATTTTTGTGGCGTGATCCGTGATCTCCCCCCGGCCTGAATAAGGTTAAGTGCTGCATCAGGAAGCATAAGCTTTCTCTATGTTTGAGACTGCGAAAATCTACAACTTGCAAGTCATAACCAACGAAAGCTTAATCTTTGAGTGCTATGAACTAATATAAAACACAATAGACCATCGCACACCTACCTCCCTACTTTGCAGGTCTTGAATGGTTCTACTCTATAGCGAACGGCATGCGAGGTATTTCTCAGCGTTGGATGGCTAGCCGCTTTTTAGCACAAATATTACAATTCCGTACTTTCTGGATAATGACTAAATTGTGCAGCAAAACCATTGTTCCTGTTCATACAACTGCCCTCGGCGCCATTAACTATGCCTTAAGGTTTAGCGGTTTCTGAGCACTATCTTTTAATTCCGTACGTTGTTTCTAAACTCACTTTGGATAACGATTAAATTGTGCAGAAAAACCGTTGTTCCTGTTCTTACAACTGTCCTCGGTGTCATTAACAATGCCTTAAGGTTTGGGTCAATACAAAACAGTGGAATCTGTGATGCCCGTGCATGAAAAGACCACAAACCGATTACAAGAAAAATATCACGAATAATGGCCGTTTTTATACTGACGACGAAGAGTTAATCTGGACGTGCAGTTTACACTCACAAGTGTAAAAACAGGCGTCGAGTAGATGGTTGGGTAGATCTATGCTTTCTTTACGATCGTACGTAAACACCAGTCGTGCAGTTTCTTCCACTGGTTTTCATAGAACTCATCGACCTGTTTTTACACGGCAGACGGACGGATTGTTTCATTAAAATGTGCATCGATTCGACGCCGAGATAGTGTCGAGCAGATTGGTCAAACAATCCGTCCGTCTCAACTGTGCGTGCTGTGTTTAGATGGTCGAGTAGTTTCACACCTGTTCAGAACCACTCGACTGGTCGAACTCTTCGTCTCAGTGTAAAAACGGCTATTCACAAACCGCCTCTGTTATGTCAAAGCCCTAAAGCCTGGTTCTCATTGCGACGTAACCCTTGGCTTGGCTTGGGCTTCTAAGGTAGATAGGCCTTGCGCCGCAGTGGGAACTGGATTCGTTGGCTACTTTTGACGGACAGCAAGCGGCGTAAGGCTTGTCGACCAGAATGCGTAATGTTTCATTTTTTAACGACCAGCCTTGTCGAGTCTTATTGTTTTCTTAAGTACTCTGGTACAATTAGTCCACTTAGACTACATATACTGCAATGAGCTAGACTAATCCCCAGTGACTGCTCCATTCCTCCACTTCCACTGTTTCAGAGACCGCCAACGTGGTGAACCCAATTTATCGCTAAGAAGCAAACGTCAATCAACGAGCTAATGCCAATGCTTATCCTTCAACGGGAATCGCCTCGCCATAGCCAAGCCAAGCCTTGTCAACTAGTCAAGCTAAGCCTTACGCTGCAATGGGAACCAGGTTTAAAGCCTAGTGCTCACCATGCAACTTTCACGATTAACACGACTAAAATTAAGCGGAATTTCTACTTAACCGTATTTATACTGGGCTTTTTTGGCTGGTGCAATACCAGTGTGGGGTTGGAGTGCGGGGTGGGGTGAGGGAGTGCGGATTCTGCCACCATCCCCGGAAGTACGATGTTAGATCGTGAAATACATACTGGGCTTGAAAACAATCTTTTAGGAGTACAATACACTAAAAATGGGCTTTGAGAGATCCTAGAAGTTTCCCAGCTTCAAGTTTTACATTGTACACTTTTTGAGATTTCGTCAATTTTGCGTCATTTTAAAAAAACTCGTTCCTAAGACGTTTGGTCCCCTGGAACATGTCTTGCAATTGTCCATTGCTCACAAGCCTCATACATCGTTTGAATTGGTCTCTTTGGAGTGCAATAAAATTTATATGGTGATTCCAAGAGATGTACTTGAGGCACAACCTGGGACGTAATTTCCGCTCCAATATTGGGGGGGCTACCAGATCCCGATGTAGTTTAGTTGCCAAATATATGTGGTTAAATTAACCTTTTAGAGGGCACCCAACTGGCTAAGGTGCTTTTCACCGTATAGATGATGTGTTTTTCAACTGACATATAGTATCAAGAGGCATAAATATTCACGTTTTACCGCAAAAGCTTGTGATTGAAAAATATTGGGGCGGCTAAAGCCCCCTCTGCCCCCCATAAATTACGTCCCTGACAACTGGAGATTCGAGTAAAAGATTTGGCAAAACTTTGAGCGATTTTTCCCCATTCTTGGACCCAAAATCCTCCCCAAATCTTCTCACTGTGCACAATCAACTCGCAAACAGGAAATGAAACTTATTCTATCGTATTCATTAAAAGCTATGAAAAGTCACAAAAAACGAGCTTAAAATGTGTAACCAAGGAGGTTACTTGGTGTAACCAAAAAATTCTACGTCGATCAATATGCAAAAGTGGCGAAATCCGCCCCCCTCCCCCGGTAGAAATAGGGCACAAGGTGGATCTCCAACTAAACGAAAGTCGCAACGAAACGAGCAGCGAGCTTAACATTTTCACTTTGGTGCATGCGAGGTAACTGTAATGCGAGTAGCACGAGTTCATCGCTCCGAAAAAATAGTTGTATCCCATTCAAATTTTTTCAAGCGAACGTTTCGCCGCGGCGAAAGGTTTGCTTCCCCACAAGGTTTGCTCAAGTAGAATTTCTATTTAAGCGAAAGTCTTAAGGCCAGCATGGTCGTTGAGAGCTTTTGGGAGCATTTCTTTCACTGTTTCATTAGGAATAGAATCCGCATCACCATCAGATATGGCATCTTCTGGGTTAGGTGCTGGAGGTTACGCTGCTGGATCTGGAACGGATGCCAATGTAAAGCTGCTGGATCTGAAACGGATACCAATGCAAAGCTGCTGGATCTGAAACGGATGCCAATGTAAAATCTGTGGGGCTATCTGACTGAAAAAGGCTTGGTGAGGCTTGATGTAGCTTCGGATGCTGGAGAAATATCAACTTGTATAGCGCGTTCAGACAATGCCTGTTTCGAAACGTCATCCAGGCAGAACCTTACATCGTCACACGATCCTGTTTGTGGGATAGAATTTCAACAATGAGCCCCAAGTCGATTCCACTTTTCACCATTTTGAAACCTAACAAGTACTTGGGGAAGCATTGCTAGCAGCGGATGTGATGTAGCGTCATAATTTGATTTCAGAGCTAAATGTTGCTAATTGTGAGTTGTTTTGCTCTCTTCTGCTAATATCATTGACTTATCACGAATTGATAATGCTTGGGGGTTGCTTGTGCATGGCAGCGTGTCTGTCGATACAGTAGCAGTCGTACAGGATTCAGCCCGATGAATAGGCGTATACGATACTGCTAATATGCTCGTGAAACCTTGTCACTGATTGCCAGATACAATACATCCGGCTGCTTTAATGTCAACCTCAGATCAGATGCAGGGTTATCAGCAGATGCGCTTCTACGCGAGACTCGCCATGACTTTAAGAAACCGCTGGAATTCAGTAGAGCTCAATTGTGGTGCACCAATGAAAAGATCAGCTACTAGTTGCCTATTTGTTGCAGAGGTTCTGAAAATTGTTAAGGTTTAGCCAACCATTGAATTACATTCAAAGCAGTTACAGCATACTTACTGAAGTGGTTACATAGGTGGTTCAAATAGTTCCTTTGATTGACTTGGTACACTTTCATAGCACGTTTTGCAAGTGCAACGAGTGTCTGGGATGGCTGAATCAATGCTCGATTAGTAGACAATTCGGTGAGCTCGGACAATCATGCCACTGGTGCCTCGACACTTCTGTGGGACAAGGATAGAATCATCAATCATGAATATATGGTCACACAATCATAGTCTATATAGCCTCCTATACTGTCGTAGGTTTGGCTTCGCTAAACTTCTGAAGGATGGAAAACCAGGCTAGATCGAAGTGGCTAATTCTTGACGGTCAGCATTGAAAGCAGCAGCTTTTTGTATTGAATACCTGGAGATCATCACGAACATCATCGATGCCAAACATAGTGCGTGACTGAATGCTATCATATATCTGAGTCCCATGACATGGCATTTCTCCATCAGTAGCCATGAAATGATGATTCTCTAATACGAGGGCTAACTGGAGCGTAATATTACAACCTGTTGCATTCCTGGCAGTATAATTTGTAATGCGTTCTCCACTTGCAGGCATCTGGGACACACGCTGCACTTGCTAAACGAGCTATGAAAGTGTACCAAGTCAATACAAGACACTATTGTACCTATCTGAACCAACTCCTCATGAAAAAAGCACCTGAGCCATAATTGCATTTACCAGGGTTGCAGAAGTAACCAAGTAAAACGCTAGAGCGCACTGCTTCAGGTTCAACAAACTAGGGTTAGTCATACTACTCATATCATGATCTTTGAGGATGCCTTGTGTCGGTTTGTAGTCAGTTACAACTATCAACATTTCTCAACCCAACGTGAGAATTTGAGAATGTTCTAGACTCCCCTCCACCGCAAGTGCTTCACTTCCGCTTTTCTGCACTCTGCGTAAATTTTGAAGAAGCTAAGTTCTATGCGTCTTTGTGACACGTTGGCAAGGATGTGCTTGTGCAGAAACAGCATTGTTGAAGAAGAAGATAACTAATACCTGCTCTGTGCGAATCAGTTTGGAGATAGGATGGTCTTTTCATCAACATTTGAATACCTTAACCCTTTTTGTACCGGCCTTCTTCATACCCTGACGGCCTTGTTTGCCCTGACCATCTGACCCCCTTCTAACTGTCAATGTGACCCCCCTTCTAACTGTCAATATGACCCCCTCCCCCCTTCTAACTTTTGACTGAAACAACCCAGAGGCCCGAAATTTCGCATAGTTAGTGCTTTATACATATACTAAAAGGTTTGACGACATTGTTCAAAACCTGTAGTGCTATCACAAAGCGACTATACGTTTTGATAAGTGGTACTGGCACATAGTAGAAGTCAATGACATTTTGTCGATGGTCCACCGTAAATTGCTGATCATATAAGAACCGTATACCTTGCAGATCTGAAAACACCTTTAAAACACGTCTTATTAATCAGGGAATAAATTAAGAAAGTTTCAAGGCCGCAACTTTAGTAGCTTTTAAGAAATTTTCGAAAAATCGAGGGGCGTCATATTAACCCCCTCTCCGGTGCAAAAAGGGTTAACCTTCCGTATCATGGACGTTTTTTGAGACGTACAGAGTACGGCGGGGGACTGATTGTGCCCCCTGCCCTCCGTAATTAGCTACCCGCAACAGGTACAGGTATAAAACTGGTGCACATTAAGTAAATTATACCAACAACAATTTGCCAGAAAGTTTTCCCTCAAATAATTTCTCTTGTACTACTGGGCTCAATTTGTGAAACTTTAAGAAAACACTGTGGGAGTTTGACCAGGATTTTATCCAATTGCGTCTAAAAAACATCGATACTTCAAGAACTAATATCTGCATGCGGCTTGTTTCATATATATAGATAAATTTTTGGAAAAGTCAGAAAACATTGCAGTCTTAGGGTGCCTAGAAATATTTTTGCGTGGCAAAAACCATTCTGGAAGGGGAAGCAATGACCCCCAACTATATGGCGTTAAATGGATAAATCAACAGAAGGGGAGGGCTGAGTTCATTAGCAGGTAGGATAATCTGCTACCCCTTTACTCCGGCTTGTTAGAAGATCTTGTCACCTCTCAACAGTATGCTGAGTCGGTGTGCAGAGACCACCAAGAGCAACCGCGTGCAGGTTTCTTTTGCTGACCCCGTCAAAGACGACCACTGTTCAATCGTATTATTTCCTATGGTTTATGCTTTGAAAGTAACCAAGCTCTATCGAAACACTACCTTTTAGTGTAAAGGAAACACATTTTGAAAGCAATTATACCAACTCTCGAAACACCAGTCGGGGTTTCAAGCTGATGCGTTTCTACTGTTACTGTTCACATGGTGCTCTTGCTCCCTGTGGGTTTCCCTGTGCTCCCATTGGCTGCTTACACAATAGCGTGTTCATGAAACCTCGTGCATGCTGTGAATCTAGGAAGTTGATGAGTTAAAGGTGAAGAGGGCAGAGCTGTGCCGTAGAAGTGTTGATTATATATTTTTAGCCCAATCGACCATCGGGGCGAGCTCTCATGCTGCTAATGTCTCAAAGTTGTGTGCCGGGGATTGTTATTGAGTAGAAAAAAGATTCATAATTGTTATTGAAGACAACTATAGTTCTCGTCTGCCTTTCATGAAGAATGCGGACCCTTGGAGTGTTGTGCACGTGGCAGCAAGCCACTGCCAATAAACCCTGTACCACTGCAATCAACCAACTGTTTAAATTGTGTTGTACCGATATTTACCTCAGGAAGAGGCGTACGCTTGCTGTCTGTCTTCTCGTACTTCTTTTTACCCTCAACCTGATCTCATCGCACGATCTTCTGAGTCTTTCAAGATCTCACCGCACGATCTTCTGAGTCTGTGAAGAGCAATGGTCACTATTAAGTACAATTCCGAATGAAACTTGCAGTTGTTCAAGTAGCCGATCAATTGCTCGTATGCTTCATTATATTCCTTATTAAGAATTATGTGTCTGGTAAACACCACACTGCAAAAAGTCAAATTCCCGCCTAGGATTATTTATCTCAAAATGAGTGAATATTTTCCCAGAAATTCCCGTT
>JAOBRC010705450.1:0-10427 GCA_027575255.1 Scolionema suvaense | reverse complement strand
CCATCCTGACGTCACAACTTGCGAAGCTTCTTACCCGATGAAAGGGAAGCTCAGGGAAGCTTGGCTACTAAAAATTTTATTTTCTGACGGTAAAATGAAAAAGAGGCAAAAATCAGAACGATTTTGTGCTATTTACGCAGTGGTAAGCTGTTTTAACTTTACTTATATTTTTGCCGGAGGATCCCTTTAAGTGCAGATTGCCGTAAATCGCCTTTTTTGCTTGCAAATATGCCTTTATTCTTACTTTCATGCAACATGATGCAAAACGTACACCCATGTTTAAGGAATTTTGGCTGCCATACTCGCCGTTAATGGCCGCTCTTCCCGGTATGCCATAAACTGCCACTCATGATCGCAAAATCGCTACCTGTTATTAAAGATTCACTGCTGATGCTGGAAGACGCCCCGCACATCCTCATCTTCGTGCAAAACGATAACAGATTGATTTTCACTCTTAAAGGACACCTTGTATTCGTCAAACCAAAACAAGCCCGCAATATCAGCATGTGTGGTTACTTTATTTGGTAGTTACCTAATTCTGCACCTGAGTAAGAAAATGAAATTACGGCGAGGACATACCTGCAATTAATTAGAAAAAGAGAAAAAGAGCTTGTTTTGTTTTACGATTGACAGTTCTATAGAAAAGTGCGAACATGCAGCAAGTGATAATATAGCGAGCGAACCGTAAAAGATGAAGAGATGGGGATTTTCAGTATAATTATATAAGCTACGTTTTGGCCGCATTTCGCGTTCATGGGTGATGCAGTTCCCAAGATATTGGCTATCTGTCAACGACACGTTTGTCAAAATATAGGCAAAAATCTGTAATTTTAACGACTTTTTGCGGAAAATGTGGCGAGAAAAAAGGCATTAATCGTGTTTATCGCATCTGAAACATATTTGCCAGTGGTTTAAAAACAATTTTGAAAGTAAATACTTAGGAAAACTTTGATCCAAATTTGACCGAAATGATGACGTCATCAAAATGTAATGACGTGATCGGACCTCTTTTGGCCAAAAGGTAAAGTTTACAGTCGGTTCTGTTTCTATCACATTTTAGTCTTATTGGAGGTGTTTTAGGGGGTTTCGTTCTGGAGGGTAATTTTCTTCCACTGGCAGAATAAGGGAGTGACCTGACCCCGTGCAGAAAAGGGTTAACGTTTTTACCCTCGTATGATATTTGCATTAAATGACGTAATGTTACTGACCTTGAGTAAGTACCACTTTTACTGCTATTTCAAATCTGTAAAATTCAGATCTAAAGAGCGTTCCTCATGTTGAACCTTATAAAATGCAGTTACCAAAACATTGCTCTTTTCTGAGAATGGAAGATGTTGAACTTCTGCTTGTGGAATTTCTGCTTATGGAGTTATTGATGTCAGATATTCAAGAATTTCAGATATTTCAGGAATTTCAGAAATTAAGACCACATATTCTTGCCCGTAAGTGACGGAGAACTTCCAAATGTTTGTCCCACTGATGGTCTGGTCTGTAAATTACACGCATTTGGAATTTTCAGACCAGCAATACAGTTTTCGATAGGATCGAAAAAAAGATTTTAATTTGGCGAAAAAAGACCGGTAGTAGAAAGTTCTAACAAGGGTGGTATATGAAACATGAAACATTGGCAGTGCAACGAAAGAAAAAAACATTTCTTCTGAAATTTGGATTTTAATAACTCAAAAAAGAAGGGCAAAATTTGGACTTCAGCCCCGTTTTTTGGACACCCTGCAGCATGAAATTAATTCAAATGAGACATTTTCTCAAAGATCTTAGTAGAAGCAATCTTTTAAGCCAAAATCATTAAAAGTGGTTGAACAGAAGTGAAATAAGAGCCCAAAAAACAAAAATTTAACAAATGCATGATATTACCCCTTGTCAGAAAACGGCAACGTGACACCCCCAGTTATAGGTGCGAAAACATTTGCAAAAAAATTATGGATATAGGTTCACCTGTTTTTTTCGTAGTAAAAACTATTAGACTAAGGGCGACCACTTCCTCCCTTGGTATTTTAACGGTTAAAGACGTAGAAAAAGTGACGTCTAAAAAGGACAGCATTACGCCCTCAAAATTCTTTGTCATGAGGCGTATCCATGATTTTCGAAATCCTCGATAAACGTTAGATAAGAAACACCCCCAAGCGCAAAAATAAACACTCAAGACTGACGGGACTGATTTTTGCGACATATGCCACCGGACTAAAACTCCTGTCCTTTGAAATGCACTGTAAAAAGTAACTTTCCGAAACGAGAAAAAATTGTATCAAAATGAGATAACTTTTCTCAAACTAGGAAATCCGTTTTGCAATGAAATTTTTCCCCAAACCGGGATACCTTTTCCCGCGGGATAAATTTTCCCATCGAGAACAGGAAAATATATCTCAAAACGAGTAGAATATTTCCCAATATAGGAAAGATTTTCCTAATACGAGAATTATTATTAGCGTGAGGGCCACCTGCGCGTCTCTTGTGATCAGATCACGAAGAGGAAGAGCCTGCATCTAGATAAGAGTAAACAATCTGTTTCGCTATTCAAGTTCACGTAATGCCTACATGTACAAAATTCAAAAGAAATTAGTGTATGCGAGCACACAGGTCATAGTTCGGTTCATACATCGAAAACTGTTTGTCAGGTATCAGCTTCCAAATTAAAGTTTGATAATTTGAAGTCGAAGTGAAACCACCCAACTCCGCTGGAAGTTCGTTCGTCAGAATCGCTATCCTCTCTTCACTACCTTATTTAGCTCGCTGTTTCGCTTCTGAACAGGTCCGGAGAGAACCTCAGATTTCACCAATGGCGGACAGTAGATTGACATCCTCAAAAGAGATTGGTTTAGTCCATAGTAGCATCATAACAGCATCAGTCGCAAAGATACTTCATCTCATACTTCATTCATAGCCTGTCATCGATCTCCTCATGAATTTGATCATACTATGAGAACAAGTTATTAATCTATGATATCGTTCCTGTTACGATCCTTTACAAATATTTAATAAAATAAACGCAGCATGACACTTCCTCCTTGATTGTGGTAAAATAGCATCATAAACGGCCAACAGTCTACCATGACAGGAATTTTGAGAGCAAACAAGAAAGCAATGTTTTCCAACAGTTGGTTGGTAATATCAAAATACTTCGATATATCACTATAACGTAAAAATTATAATTTTGGAAATGAATAGCTGCGTCTATTCCAACCATTTCATTCCGCTATTTACAATTTGTTCGCCTTGAATACATCTTTTATTTTTACAAAAATGTAGTCTTCTATGATCAATACAAATATATTTTCAACAGAGTTTTTTGAAAACTTAGCAAAATATCAACCGAAGTTTTTTTTACTGAGATTAGATTAGAAGGGGTCAAATTTGTTACATGCTTTAGAATATTGAAGTCTAGGCTCGGGCAGAGATCGTAAAAAAACAACAAAAGCGGGGAACAAATGTAAAAAGAATACTACACTTTTGATTCTATGATACATGTTTCGAACAACATTGTTCATCAGCAGTCAATCAACTGTACATAAAATTCACCAAGCTTACTCAACTCGCCACTTACAAGTAAGTTAGAATGGAAGATCACCTTAATACAGACAAGAACTCTCACATTTACAAACATCTGTCTAACAATGAAGAGTGCAAGAAAAAAGCTAATTATAACTGTTTTTCTATTCTAGATCGAGCTGCAACTAAATATCAACTGAGAATGAAGGAAGGGCAACTGATAGGTAAGATCAGACCTGAATTGAATTGCCAGGTCAAACACCTCCATTGCCCTCTTGTGGTGTAACACTTATCGTCATTTAGTTTTTGCAGTCCCTACAGAATATGTCATTAAGTCCTGTTATCAGCAAGGTAATTTTGTTGATTGAATTACGCAGACAAACTGTAGCCCTATGGTACCATTTTAAAGTATAATGATGTATATATGTGCCACTTATTTCAATCAATGTTCTTTCAAAATCAACCAGTGTCTCTGATGTCCCGGTATTTTATGAAAGTACTTGATATAGGAGTGAATATACTTGACGTTACAATGATATACATGATTGATTTAATACGTCGACGTGGAACACCACTTCAACCCTACAAAGGTTGGTCTTTATGGACGTTAAATAGACTGACAGGGGTGTTAGATTACTTCATTATGCATCACTTGGGCTGATTAATTACATTAGTTACGTATAATTAGTTATGAACTTCGAATTATTTACGCGTAATTATCTTTCAACCCATGTTTACCGAATTTCGGATTTTGGACGCCTGACTCCACAGAACTACATAAAAAGCATTGCCTAGCATCAAACCTTGCCCACAAATACGAGCTGCAAATATCTATTCTTGATTAATAAATTGATATTTTGCTATTTAACAATGCTTATCTGCAAAATTAATTGTTTTTCGGCATCGTTTTCGGCTTTTTTTAACCCTATTTGGTACGGGCTTTTTGATGTACGTTCATGGTACGGGGGAGGGGGGGTAAAAAGTAGAAAGTTCCTTATTCAGCGCCAATATAGATAAAACTTACCAGAAACATAGTTTTGTTTTTAAGCTGTCACGTGGCGTAAAACATTGCTAATGACGTCATTAATTTTTGCTGACGTCAGTATTTTGTGACGTCACCTGGATTTTCGGACCAAAATTTTCAATTCTTTTTTTCTATTTTTTGCATCAAAATTGTTCTTAGAGCAACTGGAGACATGTTTTATGTGCTTAAACTGCCATCTTTGCTATATTTGTTTAAAACATGCAGCAAAAACGAGGAAAAGTCACGATTTTTGTCAATTTTTGCCATCAGTGACCTTCCAAAATTAGCCATATCTTCGGACCCCCTCGGGATGTAACTTTGAACTTTGTCCTGGAAGTCCCTTATATAATTATAATAAAAGCCCAAAAGTGCCAGCTCTTTTGCATTTTCGGTTTAGCATTTAAAATAAAAATTTTGACTAAATTACCCCCGTACCAAGTAACGTTAACACCTGCCAAAAATGATAGCGTCACGTCTACAATTAGTATCAGTTTGTAATTTTTTTTATTTCTGAAGTCCTTGATAAGTTTAGTAAAAGTCACCAAGTTTCAGAACATAACTACTTCTTTAGAAATTAGACAAAGTTCATAGAGGCGGGCCTACTAGCCCCTCCCCAATATTTGTAGAGTTAACCATTGTTTGACGACTTATGGTAGGGTTTCAACAACTGGATATATTGGATATTTGAATCAGGTTTCGACGCCTGGTCCTCTTTTGTTTCATAAATATGTCAGACATTATTTACAGCTCAATGCACCTTTTCACAGTTTCAATCGTACCCCTGGTCGTTGCTCTTTTCGGAGGTAAACAAACCGTTATAGAATAAAACATGCCTCTAGTCTAATCGTTACAAGTGTCATTATTAGGCAAAAAAGAAAGTCTTCGAAAAATAAAGTGCTATTTCGAGCCAGCGAAATGCTAATTACACTGACATTTACTGCTGCTAGCGATTTATTTCACCAGTTGCTAGAGAGTTTAATTTCAAGCTCATTTAATCCAATAGCGTAACTGTTTAATTTCAAACTCATTCAATCCAACAGCGTAACTGGGTGTATTGAAACTTGTAGATTAGTGCATAAATACAAATTTAGTACATGACCCTTCCGAGGAATTAGGTACCAAAAAACCATGTCAAAGTTGCACCTCCAAGTCCGATTAGGAGCAATTACTTGAGGAATTGCCTGACTACTGACCTCGTCGACGTTTCTTTAGGTCTCGATTGTTGTTGTCCTTGAATTTTTAATTTGTCCATATTTTGAAAGCATCCGACATGTCTGAGATTACAAAACCTTAAATGTAGGCTTAGGGCTTGATTATAAGTCCTATGATGAAAACGATGATTCATTGAAAGCTTAGCTTGTGTATGTCAAACCTAATGTTTACCCTGAGCTATTTGAGACACAAGCTGCTCTCTGATGGCAACATCCAGACGATTTCATCTACTAGGTTTGATGGCGTTTCAAAACTGTGTGTTTTATTTTCTGTATTGATTTTAATTTCTTTTAGCGTAGTTTTGTTGTGACGGAATACCTGAATAACATTTTTACTGTGATGTTACTTGCAGTGTAGGTCAACTGAATGTGTGGAAAGCAGGCAACAGCTGTAAACAATACTTTTAACATTAGCTACCACTACGGAGCAAGGCTTGGTTTAAGTGTCCAACAAAGCTTGGTCTGGCTTTGACTTGGTCATGTCAACGTTATTATCGCTGAGGTAAAAATTGATGGTTGATCTAACTTTAAACTTGAGAGAAATTATGCAATAATCGGCTATTAGAAGCAAACACACATGAATAACGCATGTACTCTTTTTGAAAAAAGAGAGAAAAAAAGGAAAGTCATCGATGTTGAGTTAGCATAAAAAGCGCATAGATATCAACTACATGCGTGATATTAATATGCACCTTTTACTACTCCGTCAAAACCATTTTCTTGAAAAGGATTTCTCCTTTCTGAAAGGGCGAAAATACAAGAAATCGTTGTTGTCTTTATACAGAAGCAATTGACTTTTCAAATCAACCTATAGGGTGGAAATATTTTCGGAGATTTAGTAGTTGTGAGATGCATAGCAGTACCTTTTAGAACAATGTATTCAAACAAGTTTTACTCTCGGTGGGCCTCCAGCGGATCTGCTCTGATTACCCTTCTGCAGCGTCTGAAATTTGTTGTTTGTTGTATTTTTAGTAGAAGCCAAGCAAGTAGCCTTATTTTTGCTAGTGGTGTTCATTTCAACAAATTCCAAAAAGTTTCTTGTTATCATCTCATTTCATCTTCATCTCTGATGAATCTCTTTTGGTTACTATTTTCCCAAATTGTCGCGCTGATTTCCCTTCTCCCGGGTCTCAAATTATTAAATTTCTTTGAAGCAGGTATACGATCTACAACGTTCGATGTTCGTCAATGTATTTGAGTTTTAGACATATGTAGGCCAACCATGTAGCGGGTAGCAAATATTCATCTATTCCGCATATCCCAATTTTCCCGCATATTGCTTTTTACAGCAAACTTTCAGCATCTGACAGCGCATTATTGGCCAGTCTTAAATATTAAAAATTTAATTTATTGATCATGAAACCCTTGGTCATTCTAAGCATTAACAGAATACATGAAATGTGACAAGCAGCAATCTACCTGTCACGCTTGTTGCAATATGGGGGTGGGAGGGAGTGGGGCGACCAGATCCGGAGATATTCTTCTGAAGAAAAAGTAGAGTAAAATTTGCCCATTCAGAAACCTAGACAAAAGCAAAAATGCACAAGTTTTGCACAGCATGGTAATACATGAGCATACACGCAGGTCACATCCTGCATTGGTCAAGGCAACACAGATAGGCTTTGTTTTCAGCAAAGGAACTAAAATATCTACCGCACATGTTCATTTTATCCACGATACGGGACTCTAGAATACGTATTGACAGCACAAAATAATTGATCATTATTGGTTCATACTCAGGAAAGCCAGATTAAGCACAAGTCTGTAAGAAACAAAAGAACTATGATAGCTACCACGCAAGCTGGATTAAGCACGAGCTTGCATGCTTTTCACTGGGTGACTATTATTTACTTCAGTGGGACAGATGATAGAGGACAGAATCCAGCCTGTTACTCGGATACCATTGCCTTGCTGCTATGCATTTGAGTCGACAACAAACTATTAAGTAACGTTGTCTTAATATGAGTGGATTACTCTAAGATAGCAGACCAGTTGACTCGCTCATCAAATAAAAAAAGGGAATAAAGGTTGGGAATTTTATGCTACACTAGTTAGTCTGGTATGAGGGCAGGAAAGGCAATTATCGATGGTTCCCACTTTCAAGCGAAGTTCTAGAAAAAACCACAGAGCGTTGCCATCTGTATGTTCATCCACCCAAGAAACTCCTGACGTCTGTAATATTATTCAAAGATATTGATATTTCAGATTTCAGAAGATGATATTTCAGTGCTGCCACATTCCCACTTAATTTCACTCCTTCCATATGGTAGCAATGTTTATACCTATACTTCAAACATACTAATAATCGAAGCTACGATTCGATACATTAACCAAAGAGATTTCGCCCTATGGAAGCTTTTATCGACAGTAACGAGACCTTAGATTAGCTCTCATTTTCTTCTTCTAAAGCTGGGCCGTCCATGTCTTCTCTTTGTATTGTTTGCCCGATACCGTTCTTCGCTTTCTTATGTCCTAATGTTCTTGTTTATGATCGTAATTTTCTTTTTCTATCCACAAATGTGTTTGTTTTGGTTGTGGCTTTGTTACTTTTTTTTTTTTGCGGAGTATGGCATCGGTGCTTGGTAAATGGGTTATCCAGTCTTTGCCAGTGCCCTGCAAGACACCTCTTCACAGTTTATGCTAATTGTCACAACTGTCATGTAGCGATTTAGTGCCACATAGAATTGTAGATCGATTTATCTAGGATGTATAAAGTAATGGATCGTACACAGCTGCTTGCTCATTTTTCTAGGTTGGTTGCCTTCAGAAACACACCATTACAGAATTTATCTCACTGCAATCAGTACTAATGTTGTTGCTAACATAACAACAGTTTCCGAGCCTACAGGCCAAGATTCAACACCATGGTGTGTAAGTGCGCCTCGGAAAAAATTAGGTTTTTTTTGGTCGTAGGAATTCTCCTGCCTGGTCAGTTTCAAATATATATTGACCGTCGCTGAGAAGTGGAGTGGCTGTTTTTGCTAGAAGGAAATCAAGGATAGTATTTGCCATGTCTATTTGATTTAATTATCTGAAGAAATTGTCATTTGAAGCAATCCTCTCACATTGCCAAAGGTGTTTATGTATCGTCATCCTCTGCTCCTGCTTTTATATGGATGGATCAAAAAAAGAAGCTTTTCGTCTCTGTCATTGCGTCTCAATTAGGAATTAAATCGACAGCAAAGTTTGTTGTTTTTTTTTTAATTTTGGCATCCTAGAATGTCTCCTCCTATGTTTAAAAATCTATCACAGTAGAATTGTAATCCTGAAGTTTATGGTAACTGGTACGTTTGAGATCAGTGAGTATCAGTGAGCAAATATGATTAAGTTACAAACTGCCAAAAGTTCCAGGATGAATTGAAAAATTTATTTCAACCTCCATATTTACATAGAGTATTTTTGCCCAGTTGCAATCGTTATCTAAAGCGTGGGAACGCCGAGTCGTAACTCCTCAAAGAAATGCATAATGTCTGATCTTGGGCATATCCAGCTTTAAGATCCTCGACTTATCGACTAGATTGTTGGCTTAACCCTTAACCCTATTCAGGCCGGGGGGGGGGGGGGGGGGACCACCCCACAAAAATATTTGAACGATTGCCACGAGTGAACGAAACGTGCTAAACACGCGAAACTTGGTGACTTTTCCTGAAATTAATCGAGAAATACGAATATGAAGCCATTTTGGCCATTTTGACGATTTTGGCCAATATTATGATATCATCGTACATTTTTGCTGACGTTAGCAAAAATAATTAGAGTATCAAAATGTTTTTGATACCATATGATAGAACTAAGATAGATGCATATTTGTACCAAAGAGCTTTGCTAGATCTTGCTTAGTTACGAAGATATGGCGGGTGGCGTGATCCGTTTCAAAATACCCCGGCCTGAATAGGGTTAAGTTGTATTCAGCTTGCGCTATAGGAAATTGCGTAAATACCGGGTTCATTACATATTGAAGATAATAAAGAACATAACGATAACGAACTCTTTACAATTACAGTATAGTCTCCAATTAGCAGACACCATTAGGGGAAAAAAGTTTCTCGCTAACTGGAACGTTCCGAATTTTTATCTAGATTTAAAAAATTTTGTTCGTGTAAGTATCAACGTAAGGGTTAGTTGCAAGGGTAACTTTTCAGAGGGCTGGGGAAGAGTGAGAACATGAAATTCCCGGTAATGCTACTACAAAGTTACTACTGTGAACAATGAAATCACCGATCATATTAGATAATGTCTGAATAATATCTGCTAACTTGAGATTCCACGAATTGCTTGAGCTGTCCGCCAATTAGAGTGTCCGTTAATTGGAAATTATACTGTAAAATACACACAGAAGCTGGGGTGCATGTATGTATGTGTAATCCAGATCTATCCTCCTCGCAAATACAGAATTCGACTCTAATAATACTTTGTATTGTGTCCGTCACTTTGTGTCAACTGTCAGCTGTCATGAAGAAGTCTTTCTATTCGAGGGGCAGTCATTTGAAGTTACTTTTTCTAGGGCACAACTTTATAAATTTCTAAATATGTACGTAACTGAAATTTGAAGGACAGCAATCACTCTGTGGGTTTGATAATTCTTGCACAGTTTTCTTTTGTGTATGTTTCCTTTCTATTCGAGGGGCAGTCATTTGAAGTTACTTTTTCTAGGGCACAACTTTATAAATTTCTAAATATGTACGTAA
>JAOBRC010705339.1:0-10428 GCA_027575255.1 Scolionema suvaense | reverse complement strand
GACAGCTGCTCACATGCATGAATCTTTTGCAAGGAAGGCTGCTGAATAGAAATGCAATATTCTTTCATCAACATTATATTTGTGTGAAGTGTAAATGATGATTTTGCGGAGGTGCGCAATGATTAGGTGTGCGCAATGATTGGGTGCACTGACTATAAGTAAGTAAAGCATATCTTTGCCTTCATCATAACTCAACGCCGTATTTGCAACATTCTACAAAAACATAATAAATATCTACACGTAGGACAAACAAAGAAACTATTTACATACCTAAAGCCAATACAATTAAAATTTGAAGACAGGGGCAAGTTCAGTCAGAGATAGCTCTGTTCAAGGAACCTGCCCGTTTCTAAAGGAGTTTGCAGTCAATAGGTTTCACTGAGAAATACTATACCGATAAATTGAAACAGTAGAATGCATAACTCAAGCAAGTGTTGTATATAAATATAAATAAAAGAAAAAAAATAAAGACAATAGTAACCAGCTTTAATGAAGAGGACAAACAAAAATGATGGTTCTCTGCTTCCACAGCAAATAAAAACACCATTCAAACCATTGTTAATCATCGTCATACTCTCCATAAAAAATTTCGCTTGAGTTAGTCGTTTGGTGACTAGATGAAACTAGTATGGAAAATTTCTCTGGTCAAGCTTTTGTGACTTTACGGTATTTACATTATTAGGCGAAAATGAAGTCTTGTAAGAAACTAAAGTCCCATTTCGAGGGAGCGAAATGTTAATTACTCTGACATTAATTGCTGCTAATGGTTTATTTACCTCCGTCGGTTTAGCAGATCTGCCATTCCCAAGTTGCTAGGGAGGTCAGATACTGGAAGGGTTTCGGAACGTCTGTCTCACATAGCTCAAAATGGCCAAATCACTGATCGTTCAAACAGTTTTCTGTGACTCGTGTGAAAGTCTAGAGAATGTTTCGTCTATTCGGTAATAGAAATTTAAATTTTAGATTTCCTTTGTTCTTCTATGTCACGTGACTTCATTTGGTAACCAAAGCTGTAATTCCCCGACCCTCGATTCCCCGCAAATTATTTTTATTTCACCAGAGTCGGTATACATGGGACTATAAAACAATGTCTCGAATTTTTCATGTCTAGTTTCGTTCTCGAAATATGATACATTGTGATTATATATAGCTTTTCGTTTGCATCGACCAAGCTGCATACAAGTTAACTTCAACGGCGTGTGGCATCCGAACCAGAAACAAACTTTAAATTTTGACACAGGGTTTTGCAGATCGGTTCCTCCTCTTTCCGTTGAAGCAATTGTGATTTTTTTACACTCATCTCCA
This sequence comes from Scolionema suvaense, assembly GCA_027575255.1. Taxonomy (NCBI): domain Eukaryota; kingdom Metazoa; phylum Cnidaria; class Hydrozoa; order Limnomedusae; family Olindiidae; genus Scolionema; species Scolionema suvaense. Next base: position 9,123 of record JAOBRC010705339.1, on the reverse strand, counting down.
GAGGAGTTGTAGCTCAAAATATGCAGGCATTCATCACAAAATTTCGTCAGTTGCTTGTTCTGAGATAATCCCCTCTGAACGTCCTATTCAGATAACCGCACAATTGTTTCGCAAAACAAAAGGAGCCAATATCAACTTCACGCGATTGTTTGTGATAACAAGGAGGTTCCTCCTTGGTGGTAATGATCATATTGAGAGTGTACCTTAAGGGAAGAAATTTTCGCTGGAGGAAAATTTTGCGGATTTCGCGGTTTTTGGCGAAATTCGCTGATTTAAATTCCTTTTTTACCTCCAAAAATGCTCAACCACGAAAATTTATTCCCACAAAATTTATCAACCATTGAACCACGAAAATAAATTCCACAAAGAATATAGCAAAATTCCAAAAATCATTAAAATAGTGCATTCTTCATCAATTACCTTTGAACTAAGATTGACAATCTATTATAGTCGCAAATACATCAGCCTAAAATGCTATTTTGATGGGGAAATATCCTCCAAAAAAATTTATAAGAAGTGTTCAGCTGCGAAAATTTGTTCCCGCAAAATGCTCTGTGTAGCATGAACTGCGAAAATTAATGCCCGCAAAATGTCCGAAAAATTTGACGGCGAACATTTCTTCCCTTCAGATAATCACCGCTCATTCAGAATGTGATCACGGCTTGGCTACAGCGTTGTTTGGAAGCACAATAGCAGATCTTTGAAAGGGAATTGTGACCGAACGGCATGATCTTTCGGAATGGAACTTGCGCTATTTGTTAGAGCATAATTTTGTAAAATTTGCAAACTACGATTTTCTGACCGAATAAACCCTTCCAGTATCGTTAATTTCAATTTCAGACGATCTAAACGTAACTATGAAAAGGTGTATTGACTGCGACCATAGAAAGAGACATAAAACAAGACTCCAGAGACATACAATTGGATTTGCATGCTCTCTGTTACGCAGCAATCATAAAAACTAAATTGGTGATCATTTTGAAGGGGAAAAGTCCAGGACCTCTCAGGCAATTATAACACACATTACTTCATTAGCAGTTATCAGACTAACTATTGGCATGCCCTATTCTCGAACAATAAAGGGTCCGAACATCGGACGCTGCCCTTCTAATATCTTGGCAATCAGCTCCCTTTTTGACTGATGTTTGCTTAAAGTCACACATTTTGGAATTCTAGAAAAGGCCGTGATTGGTAATACATCTTTAAACTTGCTGTACACTATCTGATGTCCGGCTGTTTTCTTTAAACCCTGTTGTCTTCTGTGAATGAATTGTGAAATAGTTTTTCTAATAAATGGCAACAGTGAGTAAAGCTGACCGTTGTCCATTGAGATCTGATTTGGTCTTTTCTTCAACATTGCCACTTTCCCAGGGCTTTTTAAATTAGGTGCACACTCGTAACCTGCGCCATACGTGCACCATATCCCTGATTGAGGGTCACGAATATTCGTGCACCGTACTTCAAATTGTAATAAAAGTATAATTCAAGTGCATACGCTGCATTTTGTTCTCACATCCTGCATTTCATTTAATTTTCTTGATATAACCCTGCCTGCGATTGACTGAAAAAGAATATCCTGTGAATATTCTTGGCCATCAAATAGCTGAGGAGGACTGAAAGTTTTGTAGAGGAAAAGATGCAATTCAATAAAACTCAATTCTGCAGTATAGTCCATCCACGGAACTTAAACAAATATGACTGGAGAAAGAGAAAGCATGTTGGCAGTCCCTGTCTGAGAGAAAAATGTTATGGCTGTATGGTGCACGCGTGTGCCATATGCGGCTTCGAGGCGAACGTATTTTCGTACTCCTAGATTTAGAATTTAAAAAGCCCTGTTTCCAAAACCAAGAGTTAAAGGACACAGGAAAGTGAAATGCCAGTAACACAGAGTTTAAAACCAAAGTTTTGTTTAGGTTTGTTGAGATTACCTCACATTTTCATGCTAGACCTTCCTTATGGTTAGCTTTCTTTAAATTGCCTGCAACACAGTCTCTCTTCACTCATCTTTGTGGATTGGAGAAAGTAAACAGTCAGCAAACTCTTACAGACAGGGTGTCTGCCATGTCAGGGAAGTCAAGGAAATGTCAGGGAATTCCAAACCCTGCCATAAATATCAGGGAAATGTCAGGGAAATTAGGCCTTTTTTATTGATGTCAGGGAATAGTCAGGGAAATCTGGTTATGGTGCTTCTGAAAATCATGAAGTGACTATTTTGCAGCTCTGAATATTCTCTGGTACATGACCTAAAGGGATGGTATCCAGCAATGCACAGTAAGTACACTAGTACTTTAGGATTCTGAATATGTGTACTTGGTTACGACTATTGTTAATATGATGAAATTTGCCTATGTAAGCTAGATTTTAGAATTTTCTTATCCACCATAAATTCAAGCTTTGGTCAAAATCTTCAGACTGCTGTACCGAGAGAACTGCGCGAACAAAACTGACTGCTTTGTTACACTGAGTCATGATATGATGTGCATTTTTTCCATTTTAAGTGTCGGAAAATTTTGTTCTGGAAGATAAAGGGACAGTGTTTAAATTCACAAATGTCTGTCTGCTGGAAAGGAAAGTAGAGTTTTTGGCATAATATGCTCAATAGTATGCCTTGATTGTTTTCTTTAGTGTTAAATTGGTGGCCTCTTGTAGCAGTTGCATTCAGTAGTTGTTATTTCATACCCAGCTGTCCAATTGACAAGGTCAAATCATGCTTAGTCCTTTGGTCGTTGGTACGTTTTGTGCACTGCTTCGTTTGGTTGTGTATTTTGTTTGATTTTCCGTTTAACCTTGTTTCCTTTAATAACTTGTGTTGAGAAATTTCATTTCATTTGAAAACATCTTTTTAATGGGTCTTATACTTACAGTGGAAGCAAACCTTACTGGCTGCTTCTCATGCATTCATTTTTCTGTCTAGTCATTTCTCACTGCTGATGTTGTGTATTCTTTTCATCTGATCATCATTTGACTTTGCTTTTGCTGTTCCATAGTTGGAGCTCATTTTGAGGCTCATGTGGTGTGCTAGTTTTACGATTTGATGGTTCCTTGCTTCAGAAAGACCCAATTCAGACCCTGTCCTTGTGTAGGTGCATCCTTGTAGCAAAATGTTTCAATGAGAATGTCAGGGAAAAACATGTAACTGTCAGGGAATTGTCAGGGAAAACCATCAGCCTGCATTGGCAGAGACCCTGTACAGAGTACTACCAAAAGTGCTGGTTTTGCGAATATGGTATTATAGTGTGTTATAACTTTGTGCTTACATTTTTGGGCCATTTTGCCACATATTGCTAAACAACTATGAAGGAAACAAAATCACTGCAAAATCTTCCGCAATTCTCGTGTGTGTCAGATTGCTATCTCCTAAATATTCTGGATAGCTGGAACAGCTGTTGAGAATTTGTGGATGTTACTTCATTTTTTTCCGTAGTAGTTTGCTTACAGGGCAATATAATTCTTTTTCACGGGGATGTTGCATAGCTCTTATATTACATAACAGTTCAAAGGACTGGATCAGACTGAATGCGTGGATCAAGGAAAGTCGAAACAAACTCCATATATATATATTTCTAAATATTTAATCCAAATCTTATCATAATACTGCAATCCTCGCATGCATAGCACCAAAATTATTGGCTCTTGTGAAGCTTTTTTGGTTCAAATTCAGCTACGTCAAACCATCCCAAACTTTTCTACGGTCATTCGTGTAAAATAAATTGAAAGCAATAGTTTACAATGTGATAGATTTATTTTGCTACACACTGTTATGAAAATGCATCTACACAAACTACGCCTTTTTCTACACAAAAACAGCTTTCTAATTTCGCCCCAAAAATTTTGTTTATTAAATTACAACTATAATCGATTATCGCAAAAGTTGAATTTGCAAGCTTAAGAATGATTTTGTCAAATTTGTGAAAGTTTGTTTGTGGTCACAAAGTATCTAGCCTACCCTTAGTAAAAAGAAGTTAGGTAATGATTCAGCATCGAGGAAAATTTAATCTAATGCTCTATAATTTAGTTTAGAACTTGTCCTTTTTTCTAGTTTGAAGTGTATTGTGCAAAGAAATAGTATTAGTTTGGCTCTAAATGTTCACATAATTATCTTTTCAGGAAAATAGAGGTTTGGAACTCGTATTGTTTCTGTTCTTGAAATGTGTTCTTCATAACCTCAGAATGTGGGTTTGAGTCCCACTCAGGCATTGTAGTGGACCTGTGTGGCAATTGCTGATATTTCTATTAAGAGGATGAGTTCAGTCATAACTCATAAATACATTGCAATCTTCTCTTTGAAAGAGATGATGATGAGGAGGATGACTAACTGGACAGAAGTTTCTGATCGTTGGTGAGCAGACCATTAGGGGTAATTATTTATATGCCTCTTCTGGACACGTTATATTGTTATCAAGTGTGTGGGATATTGTTATAAAACTGCTGTTTGTTTATCGTGTTTTTGCATTTTATTTCCTGGAAATATCCCTATGTTTGCTCATGTAACAGGTATTTTAAGATAAAACTAAATTTATCTTCATTACCTACAGATTGGAGGCGAGCTGTACAAGTCTTTATGATCCTTTCATGCGTATCCTATGGGTTTGGAATTGTATATGCAATCCTGATTCATGTGAGGACGGATCTCGGTCCTAAATTTCTTGGTGTCATTGTCCTTAGTGCAGGTATGTTCCGTTGCTTTCTTCACTTCTTTGGCCATTGTTTTCATTTATTTGGTTATATTGCCTAATAGTGGGGAAATAGGTTTCCTCAGTTGGTATCCATGCATGATATTAAAGTTTGTGTTGGAAACTAGATAGGTGTTGTTAGTCCTGGCCCTGGTAAAGGAGTCAGCAGGTAATTGAAATCTGGCTGGCAAAACTTGCTTGAAATGTTTGAAAGACATCAGGACAATGAAAAAAATCAAAGCTACACCTTCCAGTAGTCTGGCTGTCGTTTGTGGGGTGTGGGGTTTCATTATTACGCCAAAATTTCCAAGAATTTATTTCATCAAGTACAACCATGTTAAATATGGATAAAAAGTTGGTTCCATTTAAATTCAGTAGAAATCATTACTTGAGCTCAAATGCAGCATCTGTCGTTTTAGGCCATGGAAAGTTCAAGTTTCAAAATCTTATGGCAACGCATTTGCTTCATTTTTGCTGCCAGCAGTGCAAGTCAGCAATTGACTTTCATAGAAATCCTGAACTGTGTCTAACAAGCAATTTTAACGTTCCGTTACCGTCATCTGTCCTGTTTCTCTCACTGTGTTTATACAACATCGAATGCTCAGTTTTGTTTACTATATCCTGCAATGCTCCCCGCAGTGCAAAGAAGATGCTGAGGTATCAAGTAGAGTGGAGAATAGTTTCAAAAAACATGTTGTAAAAGAGTTGTGTACCGTGCGAAATAAAAAGTGTGGAATTATTAAAAAGGTTTCATGAACGATGCTTCATGGCTCAGGTTTGTGGTTCCTGCAGCGATGGCTGATCACCATTGACATCCCACAGCTGCTCCTAATTTTTCTTGTGATGAATTGACTCTGACCATCAAGAGATGTAAAGCGAGACTCCAGAGATCTACAATTGGATTTGTGTGCACTCTGTTTCACGGCAATCATAAAAAACTGCCGCGCGCATCTTGTATTTAAAGGGGAACAATGGTCAAAAATGAAATTTTAACAGATGATAGAGCTCAACAAAACGTGACACTGACTTTTATTTCATGACAAAAGCTTGCATAGTTCCAGAGCGTATTTAGTCCCAAAGTCCAGCAGCTACCAGCTTGCCCCTAGTTATGCATGATGTCACTGGTGTCACACTCAAATATCTACATTTTGTTTCCAAAATACTCCACATTGAATTATGGTAAAGGGTTATCTCTTTCATTTCATCACAAACCTAAGCAATGTGTTTAAGATCCAGTAAAGAAAATAATGTAAGGTTGTGTGTAACTAAGGAAATAGCATTGCTTAGCAACAGACTCCAATGGCGTCATCAAATATCAAGATGGTAGCTGCTAGACTTTGAAAGCATATATCTACAGAACAAAGCAAGCTTTTATTGTGTTGATGGGAAATCCAATGTTTTGCTGTGCTCTATCATGTATTAACATTTCATTTCTGACCGTTGCTTCCCTTAAAAACAGATAGATTGCATTACCAAATAAGCCATTTTACGCATACCGAACTTTCAACTCTCTGTGATCTTATATATGAAAGTGAAATAATCATTAGACTCGAAAACTGGTTTCTATACATATAAGATTGGCCCCATAAAAGCCGAAAAAATGCAAATAAAGTGTAGGCAATGGTATTTTGTGATAAAGTAACTTACCGTAATGCCTCGCTAGGTGGGCGCTTATTCGAAGGGGGCGCTTATTTAAAAAACAGATTTACTAGTAATTTAAAAAGGAAAAAGACTTCCTATCTTCTTATGATGAAAACGCTGAAAATAAGCATGAAAACTAAAATAAATTGTTGTATTTATTCAACATTTCTTGCTAAGCCATCTTTCAATTACTTTCTAGTCGAAAAGTCGAATTAGCGCTGGTTTCTGAAGATAAAAGGATGGGTGCTTATTCAAAGAGTGGGCGCTTAATCGAGGGTGGGCGCTTATTCAATATTTAACTTCTAGTATGGGCGCTTATTCGAGGGGGGCGCTTATTCGAGGCATTACGGTATGTTCCAAAGATTTGACCTGGAGTGAAATCTTCAGGTTGCCTGGGAAAAGTATCTGGTCTCATTAAGTTTGCAGATACACTTCTGGCCTTGGTTGACCTACAAAAATTGGCTGATGGTGCGAATTTTGGGTCTCAGTCTCTTCGAATGACTTCTACTGGCTCTTGGCATATATTGGATTATCAGTTGTTGTCCTGATCAACAGTAATATACAAAGCCCACTGCACGTGTGCCCACGTTAGCTATTTCAACTCCATCTCTCTTACCACCCTCCATCTTATTAATCTGCTAGATGCCACTGCTTCTTTAATTTGAGACTGAGAAGTAGTGTTTATACTATTCATCATGTCACTTATATTGGTTCTTCTCCCTTCTTTTTGGTGAGTGAGGTTATTGAAAAACATTGCCTTTTATGCCTCGCTTGGTCAGTTCGTTGAATATGGTCTTCTCGTCTCACCCCTTGGATGAGTATCACCATTTTCATGGATCTGGTCATCCGGAAACTTGGGCTCTCATTCACTTGTGCCTTGTTTTTGGTTAAACTAACCATCTATCAGTGCATATTGTAATCTAAAGTTCTGCTATTGGCTCCTGTAAATTATACTTTGACCATACTGCGATTCCTTTAACTGGTTGTTTATCCTCTTCTTGAGCTGACTATTTTGATGTCCTTTTTGTACCCATATCGGTTCTTGTTCTTATTATTTATCTTATTATTTATTTTTACTGTGCACTTCTTCGCTCTACAGGGAGTTGCTCTGAACCTTAGTGCCTGTGCTTTCCCTGTGGTGAAAAATTGTTTTGTAGATGTTTGTACATGTTCATTGCTTTTAGGTGTAGGTTGCTTCGTTTGTTGATTTTGTTTGAGTTTTTTTCTGACTGCTCATGTCGCAAATTTATATACGTATGGAACAAAATCCGTTTTATTTATCTGGTCATTCCGACACTTGTTCTCTCGTTCACCTGTGCTATTTTTCTGGTGATGCTAATCATTTACCAATATGAACTCCTACCAGCAAGTATTATGACAGGGTGACGCAAATTTGCTTGTCTCTGGGCATGAATAGTGATTGTCTTTGTAGCTAGAGGTGTTTTTTTTTTACCTTAGAAGACTTACTTGCACACCATTCCACTTTCTTGAAGTTGATCGATTCACTGCAGGGAATTTTTTCAATGTTGTGCATTTGCTGAGTAAAAATTTACTTTGCCTGATTCATCCTTTGTAGCATTGACAAACTATATGAGTGTGACTGAGTCCATATTCGGTGCTTGGTTTAATTCATTTCAAATTTGGTTAATTTTGGCCTTCGAGATTGCTGGAAATAGCCGTGCTGATATTTTTTCACCAAAAGAGCATGCACTTGTTTCGCCGCTGAAAAATCGCAATTATGTGTTGGCGCGAACCTAATACTGAAGGAAAGGTTTCATCCTGTGGTACATGGACTGCATCTGAACTATCATTCTTGTGTGAGGAGAGGAAGCATGCAGATAAACTTAAAATCTCGGCTGATGTATATTATTTACTTTTTGGACTGGTGGTATTACCAGCAAGTAGAGTTTCCCTAGACCTAATTAATGAGTGATAAATGACAATGCACAAATCAATTTTTTATCTAGGTACACGATTTTTTTTATGATCAACTCATTTATAAGCAACTGTACTGAAATAAAAAAATCATTAAGCAATTTCAGTTCTGGACAGCCTTGGCACAAAAGCAACTTTTTTCATAAATGTATTGTATAAATTCTTCGTGGTTTAATAAATTCAAAGCATTTGAAAAGAAATAGCCATAGCTAAAACCTTTTCTTTCGCTAGTGTATATGTATTTGATGAACTTGAGATCTGACCAAACTTTTTAAAAGTTGCTTATAAAAAAAATTCGTGTAGTGTTGTTCAGCCAGGATATGGAATGGTTTCAAGATCATAGGATCTCTCCTGTTAGCAGATAGTGTTCACGGCTTCAAGTTAACCCTAAAATGCTTCATTGCGCTGCTCTTGCTTATCATGTAGTCTGATAGGGGGTTAGCCATTTATCGAGTGCTATTCTGTGCAGTAGTCTCATATCTTTCCCTTGATTTGATAAAAACTTTTCATGCGCATTCGACTGCGTTGCCTTCCTCTGTGCCTCAGTAACCTTCTCTGTTGTTTTTTTCTCTGGACCTTTACTTTCTACTGATCTGTGTTTTCTGGACGTTTGAAGCGAGTGGTATAAAGTCATTTTGACAGGAGCGCCTCTATTTAGGACTTCTTATCAACACTTGTCTGTCGTCTGCATTTCACGGCTATGCAGTGATGTTCTCGAAATGTCGTTGTCGAAGTGACGGTGGGGACGCAAGTTGGCTATTGATCCTTATTTAAAGCCTTCTCTTGCATTTATGTCCACCTTGCATTAATGTTGACTATGTATTTACTTGAGCTTGATTGTTTCTATTTTTTGTCCTTTTAGCTGTGTTCTCTC
>JAOBRC010705338.1:0-17489 GCA_027575255.1 Scolionema suvaense | reverse complement strand
TGAGGCAAGGAGCATTGCAGGATTTAGTAAACAAAACTGAGCATTCGATGTTGCATAAACACAGTGAGAGAAACAGGGCAGATTATGATAGCAAAAGTTGCTTGCTTGTAAAACATTATAGGAATTTTATGAAAATGAATTGCTGAATTGCGCTTCTGGCTGCAAAAATAGAACAAATGTGGTGCAATAAAGTTGATATGCGCGCGTCTACACATACCGAAACTGGCAAAGGCACTGGTTAATAAATCACTACAGCACTCTAAAAATTCTAAAGGTTTTTTTATTTTGTGTCAGCAGATTGGGAAGAAATGTCTGAGTAACAATAATAGGAAAGATGGAAGTTTTCCTTTGCTCTGATTGTACTGGTTTCTATCTTCTTTATTCTTAAACTAAATTCACACTGGACTTTCGCGCGACAGAGCGGTGTGTATACTGCAAAAATTGTTTAGTGTTGAACCTGATTCACCTGTCACAGTTCATCAATCTCTCAGTTCTGCCTGAAGTTTTTCTCCTTTGATTTGTTCACCAGGCTTTCATTGTTGCTTAATATGCTTGTGGCTGCTATGAATGTGGTGAAGAGGAACTCTGAGACGAAGTATTTTATTTGCGGATGCGATGTCTCTGACATACTCTGCAATACTCTGAGATTCTATCACTTTTGCAAGACTGTGATGGAATGTATTTTCTTTCGATGCCGAGCTGAAAAAAGTAGGTACTCCGTCTTATTAAATACTTATAAGTAAATATAAGAAATATAGATATGATTCTGACGTTTGTGGATGTATACAAGAAGCCTGCTGATGACGAAGATGTATAATCTGCTTGCGTTTCTGATATCTGTTAGCTACGTTAGTAGTAATTCTCGAACATGTTTTAGGTACGGGAGAGCGAAAGCACTGTCTCAATAATTGAAAATACTGAAAAAGCTCTTTTTCAAGATTTTCAAGATTCTAACCCACTTTTAGTGCTACAAATGACAGAAACGTTTGTCATTTGTATCTAGTCGATAAAATTAGAGAGGCATCCAGGATTTCATTAAGTATTTCCTCGACTGGAGCTAGAGCCACATCACACTTGCACTGTCAGAAGTGACACACGCTCTGCAAAAAGCAACATCAGTTGACATCCCAAATCTGGCGACTAACTCTAAACTTACATGAAAGTTTTGTACCAAGCAGATGGACCAGGAAATGAACAATGCATGTCTACATTTATACCAATAGGCAAAAATAAAACACATAGAACAGCTTGACAGGAAATTTCGTTCTTAGGAAATCCTGACTTCAAATGTCGTTCTTGTAAGTGGCCATCTCTATAGGGCATCAGGCATGAAAACAGCCATTGAAGCAGAGAAAATTTCGTTATAATTTCTGAAGTTTATGCCCAAATCCCATGTGCTTATCAGGGCACATGCAGAGCTGAGAGCAGTAAACAAAATACAGCTGAACAAGTAAGAAGAAGAGGCAATCCCAAAATCCGTAAACAACTTGATTGAGCTCGTGGTTGGTTGACGCCATGAGTTTTATCGAGTATGGTTGGCACATGCGACCACAAATTCTGTTCTTGTTGGCTAAGCGAGATCAAGAGGCAGTTCGATCACGTGATTTGTGACGTATAGACCGAAGTCTTACATTCAAGCATCAAAAAGTCTTATAAAATCTAGTGACATAGTTGTATATTTTCGCTGATGTGTTATAATTGCCCGCCAATGTAATAAAATGCAAGTGATCGATTTATAATGCTTTCCTGAAGTGCTATATTTTCAAAAATAGTAGTAAATATCGTTGCAAGTATTATAATCCAGAACATCATAATAATGTCCAGCATCACGCGCCATAACTGTAAACTTAGTCCACACCCATTAAAGAGCGATTAAAAAGATCAGTAAATCGCTGCCAATCACCATACAGTGGAATACTCTTTGTACCTTTGAAGTTTTTAAGTACTAGGTACTTGTTCTCATGTCAACTTTTAGAAGTAAGTTCTTACATTTTTTTCAGCATCTTAGAATCTGAACAAGTGACGTGGTACTTCTCTGTAAAACAAGGAGAGAGCATCTCCTAGAACCATTTACGTAGGAACATGCATGATCAATAATGTCCCAACTGACATTAGCAATTTCTTTGTTTTTGTTGTTGTTTTTGATCCAGATAATTTAATTTTGCTTGCCAGAACATTTGAAGGAATTGCTATATTTGTAAAATTGGTGGTTGACTGTTTTTCAGTACACCCGGTGTATGTGGCAGTTTTCTGGTCATAAAACTTCACATCACACAAGTAGATAGGGGATTTTTGCTGGCAATTATGGTCCTCTGCTTTACCACAGTTAAACCTATTCTGCCCGGGGTCAGTGTGCCCTCTTATTCCGCCCGGTGGGGGGTAAAATTACCCCCCCCAGGGTAAAACCCTCTAAAACACCTCCAATTACGCTGAAACTTGGTTGGAACGTAGTAAGAACTACAAACTTCACTTTTTGGTCAACAAAGGTCTGATAATTTGACGTCATCATCTTGGGCCAAATTTGGATAAAAAATTTCGAAATTTTTTCCCCATTTTTTTGCACAAAAATGTTCTAAGACCATAGAAAAACATGTTTCATGAGCAAAAAAAGGTCATTTATGCACTATTTCTCCCGTTTTCCTGCAAAAAATTACTAAAAACATCGATTTTGACCAGTTTTTTGACACACCACCCCTTGACAAAAGACCAATATCTCGGGAACTGCATAGCCTATAACCATGAAATTTGGCAAAAACGCTGCTTATATAATTTTATTGAAAGTCCCTAAAGCGCGGCCTTTCATCTCGTACCGTTCTGTTGCTATAAGAAAAAGTCCCCCCCCCCCGGGCAGAATAGGGTTAAATCCAGAACTGCTAGAGTTGGTATTTCCAGGTAGAACACGCTTATTGTGAGAGTTGATGATTGCTGGTATGTTGTAAAGAAAACTATAGTTTACTTTGGCGTTGTTTGCTGCGCAAAATCTTCAACAAAAACAACGTAAGCTATAATTATCTTCCCAGCATGCTAGCGTCCATCAACTATGACAATAAGTTGATATGTTTAGGTTTCAGTGTTTTCAACCAACTTCGTAGTTGCGATATGGCAGTAGCTCTTAACAACTTCCATAGTCTTCTTTCTTTATTTCTGAGACCGTGGAAGTTTGTAAAAGCTATATCGTAGCTAGCCCCCAACCTAAACTTATCAATTATGAACAGTCAACGCTCCTGCAAATAGTTTATTCTCATAATAAGGCTTAGAAAAGATCTAAACAATCGCAATGTACCAGTCCAGATAAATTAATTGTAGATGAATTTCAATAAATTCTTCCAGCTGGTTCAAATTCGAAAAAGCTAACTCTATAGGCACTTTCCATTTTAACCTATACCGCCATAATCCCCCCCACCTCCCTTATCAAACTTTTTTGAATATCTTTTTAACGACTATAGCCAGAGTCATGAAACTTCGTGACTTTTCCTAGATTTTATTCAGGAATATTTGCCTGCAAAAAAAAATTTCGGGGGTGCCACCTGCTAAGCGTCTTGACGTCATTGACATTCCAAAGGAAGAAAACGGCTGAGAACAATGCTAAAAGCAAATCTTTTGAACAGTTATATTGACGGAGGAAATGATAGAAAACTTCATTATTTCGAGCTGGAATGCATTTTTATCGCGATTTACGAAAATCGACATTTTTGGCATTTTTCAAGCATGTGACTTCATTTTGATGACGTCAGCAAAAATTGATTGACGTCATCGATAAAATAATTATACTAAGTTAGTCGTATAATGACATACTTTACACCTATCAAGTTTCATTAACACAGGTTAAGTCATTCTGAAGTTATGGGGCGGGGACCATAATGGCCCAACCCCGGGTACACCACCGCCAAAATGACTCCGGTGTGGATAGGGTTAAATTAAGCGACGAATATCTGGCTTCCTTATTTACGAAACATCGTAAGAAACTTTATCTTACCTTAAATATGTTGTGTTCACAGATACGCATTTGCATTGTAGCAGTGTTAATATTTTTATGTGCATAGATTTTATGTATGTTGTATGTATATTGTATGTTTATTTCCTCTGGCCTTAAAAAGTTTGATTTATTTCTGAAGTTATGCTTTGTTTTTGTGAAAATAATCAATACTTTTTATAGGCCATTTGTAGCAGTTTAGCTAATATGTGCATTATAAAAAAATTTATAATTCTTAATTGGTATTGAAGTTGGTATTTCTGATTATGCATAAACTACGCTATTATAGACCTTTAAGATACTTATTCAGATACATACAGTGCAGCAAAATAGTCACTGTACATACAATCATACTGCCTTTTTATCACTTTCGTTATGCCTTGCTAAAGTGAATACGCCCTCATTAGAACTGTGTGATCAGTTTGACGATCAAAGACTGCGAACATGCGCATAACTTTTCACGTGTAAGATTTTTCAAGTTTCTTACAACCTGTAGTGACTAGTAAGCACAGAACTGTTGAGTTCAATGTTGATACTATTCTGTTTAAAGGGGAACAAGGGTCAGAAATGAAATTTTAACAGATGATAGAGCTGAACAAAATGTGACACAAAGTTTTTACTTCATGACAAAAGCTTGCGTAGTTCCAGAGATATTTAGTCCCAAAGTCCAGCAACTACCATCTTGCCACTAATTTTGCATGATGTCACTACTGTGGCATTCAAGTTATCTGCGCTTTGTTTCCAAAATACTCCACATTAAATTTTTGTGAAAGGTTGTCTCGTTCATTTCATCATAAACCTAAGCAATGTGTTTTAGATCTAATAAAGAAAATAAGATAAGGTTTTGTGTTACTTAGGAAATAGCATTGCTTAGCAACGGATTCCGATAATATCATGAAAAATCAAGATGGTGGCTGCTTGACTTTGAGAGCAAAGGAGGAGCAAGCTTTTGCTGTGATGTTGATGGGAAATTCTATGTTTTGTTGTGCTGTGTTGTGTGTGTTCTCCTTTAACCCTATTTACACTGGACCAAAATACTTACGATTTACACTGTAGGGGGTAAAATTACCCCCCACTCTAATTTCTGAAAAAAGCATGGCCAAAGCGTGAAATTTGGCGCAAAGGTGCACAAATATGTGTAGTTTTAGAAAATGGCCCTAGAGTAGGGTAAAAAGTCAAAATTTTGCTGAGGTCAGTTAAAACGTTCGCCTAGCTGGGCGAAATTTCGAAAAAATTTCCCCAAATTTCAACTGACCATAAAATTTGTTTTGAATTACTCGTAATAATGAGTGCTTGCTATTAGGATAGGCTTTTCAAGCTATTTTTGTCATTTGAGTAAAAATGGGTGCAACCATTTGCCAAAATGTCCCCGAAAAACAAAAAAATTCAAAATGATACTTACTGTATCTTATAGCCTATAAAATACTTAGCACGACATGTTTCAGACCCCTACTTTACCCGGGGGTGGGGTCAATGTGACCCCCTTTCTAAAGTTTAGCCTCCAAACTTGGCAGGATTATAGCTACACCTTTATTCTTTGCGTTTAACAATAAAATCCATGTGTACTTCATCTAAAAGGTAGTAGCAGGGTCCCAAAGTCACCAAACCTTTTTTGTTTCCATAATAAATCACAAAATTTCTGGAAAGACATAGCCTCACTTACAAGTCATGTAAAATGTTTCAAGTGCAGAAGGCATGTTTTGTGATACTAAATGATGAAGTGTAATACTTATACTGCATTTCTGACAAGTTTCAAGTCACCTGGATGGGTCAGCCAAATTTTATGGAAGAAATAAACGAAAAATTTGAGAAAATGGTTTTCGAAAATTTTTTACCCACCTTCGACAAGTAAGCCGTCCTATCCAAATGAAATTCCTGGTACGGTTCAAAATGCCTGTAAAACATGTCTTATATATGCAAACTAAAAGTCAAGAAATTTTACGTTCGTAGGTTTTACTGATTTTATGATATCTAAAAAAAATCGAGGTCATGTTGAACCCCCCCCCCCCCCCGGGCTAAGTAGGCTTAAAAGTCACCAAGTGTCAACTTTTAAGCTTTTGCCGTTCAGGAAATATCGCAAGAAGTTTGCCTGGGGCGACATTTTACCCCCAGTGTAAATAAGGTTAACACTTGATGCGTTTGATTTCAGTCCCACTTTATCTCCACGCATTATTATAGAACCTGTATATTTTTTGTTATTGGGAACTGTAGCTAGTTGAGCTTTGGATGTATAAGACCAGTGGCGTATGTGTTTGATAATGAAAGGCAATCTAAAATATTGGTTTAATGTGGAATTTTCCATGTTAGCACGACGCTCTTTACCGATCAATTTTGTTCTGTGTTAAACTTTTCGCGATGTGATATTTGTAATCGGGTTACTCAACAAAAAGGGTAGACAAACATGGTAAAATATTGCTATCCTAACTATGCGTTACAGGCATCTAATTATTGTATAATATTTGGTTAGTGGTTTTGATGGCGATTTGAATGTGTAAACAAAAACAACTATTCCATGCTGGGCGAGCTAGGATGACGTATGGTGGATTGCCGCCGGCCTAAGGCATTGCTAGATTTTAACCTATGAAACGAATGGCTTATCTAATAATGACTAATTACAACACCATCCAAGTCATTAACATGAGCATGAGCATGTGCCACGGTTATCTGTCAAGTGTGAAATCCCTAAAGACTGAGACGAGGAGGGATTCAGTAAATTCTCAAGAGCTTCATATGGAGAGAAGAGCAGCAATCGACTTCAGCAATTTGATAAATATCCTGAGCAGCATCCGAATTTGGACGTTGTGGGGCTCTTTTGGCGTGTGAGATGTCAGCTACCTGGACAGACAAGGAACCGGGTTATTCGGGAATAAAAATTCCGTTATTATTATTCTGGTACTAGCTACAGTAACATTTTTTATGTTAGAAACGATTAAGTACGCTTCAGAACTGCGCCAAAAACAAGCACTCGTCATTTGTTCTACTTCTTCTTATTCAAGTGATTACAAATGTGTATGATATCCTCTAAATGACTGACAAGCAACATTAAATCAGGTGAAGGCAGGTGTTCAATGCGTTCCAACATTTTGTCCACGATTGTAGGTTTGAAAGTGTGCACAGTAGATAAATCACCATTCAGCATTAGGTTTTGAACTCACCGACCCTCTCAGGTTTTGACGCAAATCTCAAGATTGGCTATTTCAGTTTTTGATACACCTGTTCACAGGTGTAAAAATTGTATGTGAACAAACCGTTACAGACCATGGTGCACTCCAAAAGATGGGTAAATGTGCAATCATTGCACATCAAAATGGACTCAGTGGTCATTTTGAAGTTCCAAAGCTGAAACTATCTTCAATGTATCTAATGTCTTAGCTTTTCTAATGTCTGTTTTTTAGAAATCTATTGTCTTCAAAACTACGTAACTTGTCCAGCTGAGTTTTAGTAGACTTTTACCACTTTGTAGTGCCAATACGTCCTTAAAGTTCAGCTTCATAGCTACACTGGTTCAAACGTTCAAACGCCAAAATGGTAGACAGAAACGTTTATCTGTTTTCGCACACTACTTCTTGAATAACTATTGAAGGAGAGTGTCTTTTTGCAACAAAATGTTTGAACACGTAGAGCAAATTATACGAAAAAATTTGAAGCAGTTCTCGTATTATTAATCTTTGACAAAATTATAATCCAAAAATTACCTACACAGAAGCGCAACTAAAGTGGTATGCATTGTTCCCTGAATTCACTGCAGTCCAACCTTTAGATTGTCCAGTCACAGCACATATCACTCAAGCAGTCACTGGAGTGACAATATGAATTCACTACGACCAAACGCCGCCTGGTTAGTAAAACTAGACTAATCAGCAGGATCACATAACGTACCAATCAATCGTATTTGATGAGAAAAGTTGGATCCAAAGCAGAACAAAAGCTTGAGTTTTTACGCATCCGCGAAGTTCTCTATGCCAGCCTTTCGCAAAAGACGTGCAGAACTTTAGTTCCTTCTTTGGGAATGAAACTGGGCTCAACTTGAAAACAGCACTGTACACAGCACTAAAGTGCATGCTTGATGAATGAAGCTAGTCCTAAATAAGGACTCAATAAAGCAATTTTTTTACTACAGACCTATGTCTTCTTTTTTGGCTACATATTGCTATAAAGACGATGAAGTCAATAAAAACAAGGCTGCGATCAAAACGAGCAAGAGCAATCTTTACTTGCTTCATTAATCCTATTCAAATTTAAATTCAACGCAATAGTATAAATGTACTGCATCTTTCAATACAAAACAGGTTCTTGGCAAGAAAGAAATGTCCCTCAAAGAATGAGTCTTAGTACTATCTGCACAATACACTGCACAAGACCAAATTCCCGCCTGGTACAATTTATCTCGAAATGAGTGGGTATTTTCCCAGTTATTCCTGTTTTAAGAATCTCGATATTAACTTTCTCAATTAGGGAAATATATTTTCCCATCTCAGGAACCGCAGGATAGCTTTCCTATTTTGGGATATTGAAGGCCCAGTTGATATCGTTGCTGGGTAAAATAATCCTGTTTTGAGATTTATAAATTCCTGTGCGCAATGAAGGGGAAAGTTTCCCAATGCGAGATTAGGCACGCCATTTTATCTGGTGAGGCATGCTTGTCAGTTGTCTTGTGATGCAGCTCATGGGACACGTAAACTTTGAACAGACTTGATCATTTTCCTCTTCAAGCATCTTCTCACATTTTTAGCTTCAAACTTCAATGTCCAGGTCCTGGATCATTTCTGTCAGGTCAAGTCCAAGTAAATACAACGTCGCACCAAATTAAGTTAACAATTTATAAACATGTAACAAAAAAAAAACCACTTTACGGATTTGCTTTAAAGGCAGGAACAGATTCACTCAGGAACCAATCCCGTCTACGGACACTGCCTCTATAGCACCAGCAAACGATTTTTATGTATGTCCTGGAAAATGAAAGAAGCTATAAAAGAAAGAACTGAACTGTAAATGAACTCTCATAAGTCTGTGATGAGAAAGAGAGGAGAGAAGAAAAAAAATAAAGTAAGATTTGGAATGTTTTGTTAATATTCAAAGGTAATACAGGGCGCTTATTTAATTTCGAAGGGGGCGCTTATTTGAGGGGGCGCTTATTTAAAAAACAGATTTACTAGTAATTTAAAATGGGAAAAACTTCCCATCTGCTTATGATGAAAACGATGAAAGTAAGTATGTAAGCAAGTAAGCAACTAAGATAAACTGTTGTATTCATTCAACATTTCTTGCTAAGTCGTCGAAAATTCGAATTAGCGCTGAAGATATAAGGATCGGCGCTTATTCCAAGGGTGGGCGCTTATTCATATTTTCACTTCTAGGGTGGCCGCTTATTTGAGGAAGGCGCTTATTCGAGGCATTACGGTATATCAAAGAAATTGTAGGTAATATGACGAAGTCAAGTGAGATCAAGCACTCATCAAGATCACAGAGTAAGACAATTATATTAAACAATTACAGTAAACAGCTAACTCACAATCTCAGTCAATCGAGTAGGCAATTCAGATTGGACACTCCGAAATTCGAAACAAGGTCTGTCAAATTTATTAGCAGAAAGCTATTTGTAAGTTTCTGGATTTGTACAAATGCTTGCTTGCATAACATACAAGGGGAACAGTTATCAAAAATGAAATTATAACAGATGATAGAGCACAACAAAACATGAGATTTCCCATCAACATCATATCAAAAGCTTGCTTAATCCTGTAGATATTTGCTCTCAAAGTCAAGCACCTACCATGTGTGTTATGTTTTGTTCAGCTCTACCATCTGTTAAAATTTCATTTTTGACCATTGTTCCCCTTTAAACATTTATACAAAGTACAGTGCCATACTAAATTATCATTTAATCAAATATGATAAAAGCGAAGGAGCTTTCTGGTTTTTCAAGTGGTGTAGGAATTGATATCACTCTTTTTGGCACATAAATATAGCTTTAATCATAGCTATAGAAAAGGATTTCTTTTGGCCATGCTTTACTGAAAGAGTCTGAAACGCCATACTAAGAATCCTCTTCAGTAAGATTATACTTTATTGTATGAGACATGTGTTTGCATTTCCTATCTAATATCTTGCAACATGGTTATTCTTCACCTTTCTTTTGATTAATGCAATATTGAAGACTATCAGATTAGAGCCATTGAACACAAAAATTGCATACACTCTCTCTTTATATAATGGTACGAGGCCAAATACTAACAACAGTTCTAGAACAAACACATTCCGAGCTTAATATCTAACATTTTGAGAACAAAAACCCCGATGAGATTTTACGGAAAGATGCTCCGATTTTGTAATTCGCCTTAAGATTATATGAAAGATGAGGTCAACTGATAAATACACCTTTTCACAGATACGTTATTGGATCGAATGAACTTGAGGCTAACCTGTCTACTAACTTGCGACTGGCGAATCCACTGAACCGACGGAAATAAATAAATCATTAGCAGCAATAAATGTCGAGTAATTAACAATTCGGTGCTTCAAAGTAGTACTTAAGCTTCTTCAAAGACTTCCTTTTTGCCTAGATATGACACTTGCCACGATTCGTTTTTTGTACACTAGAGACTTGTTTAATTCTATGACGGGCAAAGTCCAAGGGTAGGATTGAAACTGTGAAAAGGTGCATTTTCTGTTTTAACAGATCCACTTTCTCAAGGAAAGTAATTCGATGTACGAGATGGACACACATTAAAGACTGATGTTTAGGTGAGTAAGATTTATAATGAGTCTATAAAAGACTGTGTGTGATGAGATTTGCACTTTTAGAAAACTTTTGCTTACTGCATTTATCTACCAAGCTAAGGTCTTCATCATATAAGATTAAAACGTGGTAAAAAATCAGAAAAGAATTGCAAAACTTAAAACTTAAAAACTTAGACACTTGACAACTATACGAGCTGCTATTTCAAGCTAACTTTGTTCATCGTGATTGCTTTGTTCGTATTTCCATACATTCATCGATGCCGTCTAAGCGATACCACACAAAGGAGGCGACAAGGATGGCGGAAGTCAATATGATCTCGTATCAGTGGAGTTGCTCGAAGTAACTGCTCATAGTTTTTTCTGAGAATTGTGAATTTTTAAACCCTGTGCACAAATGATACTAATTTGTACTTGCTGTGCTATAGTTCCTGCTGTGTTGCTTGGTCAATTCTTTTAAAGGAAACGTCTTCTAACCCCTCTTAATGGTAAGAACATAAGCAAGCCTTCTGGCGCATATATAGTGGTAAAAGCAAACAAAAGCTCATACACCAGCAAAATTCCAGGCAAGCAACACATGGTTTCACAGTTTCGGTACAACCCCTGGAATTTGCCGTTGAGGTAACCTTATCACCGTAGAATGAATCACGTCCACAGCGTACATAACATAATTATTTAAGCAAAGTGGTGAAACCTTCGAAGAAACTAAATTGCTACTTTCAACTCTTTTCTCCTTGATGGGCTAGGCGTAGTAGCTGTATGTTTACCACCATAGGTCCTTTCTTTATGTACGGGTAAGTTAAGTTTTTGGTTCCAATAGCACGACCATTAAATGGAGTACTACAATATTTTCCTGATTTATGTAAACTTCATCAGACCATTTTTTTACAGAAAATCAACCGTTTGCTCGTCCTGAAATAGCGAATAGCTGAGAATATTTGTCTGTATGGGGAATTCATCAGAAAATTCAAACGTTTGCTCCTGAGATGGACTATAATATGTCACATATCAACAAGCTTCCCGACAGAAAGGTCGGATCACGTAAAAAAGCAATGCAATTTTGGAAAATAGTCGTAACGGTACAAGAGCCAGAGTAGATTTCAAAAGAATAAAAACACTTCTAAGTTTATGTTGACATGTTTATAAGCTGATGTAAATTATAGTTTGTACATGAGTATTCTGATGATGGCTGCTGAGACGGTGGAAACATATGTAAACTGAGAAGTGTTCTTATTCTCTTTATTCTTTTTCCCACGCAAAAGTTTCAAAATTCAGAGACTGATAGCTGTGCAAAATGTTTTAATATGAATAATAATGATACGAAAATGTCATCTAAACTAATTTTTAAGGTCGGCAATATTTTGCTCATATGATATTTCGCAAATAAGTATCGTCCCACACGTCCCACCTTGGTCGTTCTTTCGGTTTTTCTTGTTTCTTTGTTTACTAATCTCTACTTGCGACAGTAGAGAGCACTGAAGTGAGAATAATTAAGTGTTAATTTGCGTTGCGTGAAGCTTTTTTTAAAATTTATGTTGTGTTAAGGGATAGCTTCATATACTTTGTTTGATCATTTTCTAATCTCTGCGTTGCGAAGAGAAAGATAATACCTTATTTCATTTTTACTTGCGAAAATAGATCTCGCGCAGCGTTTCATGCCATTTGTTGTTGTTTTTTTTCAGGAAATGTGTTGCTGGAACGGGTTTGACGTTACTGATTTATTGGCAATACGAGAACCCAGGCCTTCATCAAACACTGCTGAACCTCCACGATAGGAACGACGTAGCGTAAACTGACATCGAAATTAAATTATAAAATTCCTATGAATGGAATCTTCATGCATGTCCCTAACATTTAAGCTAAAATTATTTCTTGACATTAGCCCTCCTCCTGATCTGATTGCAGAGAAATTTCATAGAACCACATGAATTCAATTTGAATTCTTGAACACAGATGAGCTAGGTCTACTATACTACTATATTACCTTTACAATCCTATCAATTTCTATCACCGTGTTCGTTATACAAATCTTTTAGTGCAGAAACCCTGTTTATGCTGGGAGAAGGTGGTACTGCACCCATTTCGTAGGTTTTATGCAGAATACGACCGTTCGAATTTCATTTTTGGACATTTTTAACAACTATTCACTACCATCTATTTTCATACCTAAGCTAAGCGTTTAAAGAGAAGACGACGTACGATACTTGTAAGCAATGGACAAAGTCATGAATTGATGCTGTTAGCAAAAGGTCTCTGGGACGAATTCTCTTCACAAAACTTTACACTTGAACTTGCAAATGTGTGCTATAATTTGCCTGGAGATGATTTGTGAACGCTGCAAAGCGTTTTCCTAATAAATGACTAATCATTGCTAAAAGCTATCACTACATTGCCTTATATTTCTGCAAATCTTAATAAAATTCTGGTTATGTCTTTTATGCCAGCAGTTTCAAGTATGATGAAAAATCTGTTCATGCTCGCCCACGAATGCTCTCATTCGTCAGCATGTTTTCCTCGTAGAAACTATTGCGTGGGAAGATAAACTTTGCCAAAGTCTCCGATTTACAACTAGGTGATATGTTAATCATGCTCCCACGCTAGTTATTTACCTCATAGTTGCTTTTGGCATAAGCACAGTGTCTGGGTTATTATCTTTTATACAGCTGTAGTTTGTCTTATAGGTTGCCACCGCAACTAATCAACTCAGTTACAATTATAATTTGCAGAAATACACTGAAGAGTATAATCAAATATCTATACCCTCGAGTTCTCCTGTGGTGCTCAGCTTCTCCCACCAGGAGGTATGGACGTTAGTTGTATTAGCCGTTGCGCATATTTTACGTAACAGCGTCTTCTCAACATTATAATGTTTATGAAAGAGTTTTTCTTCCTTTTTGTTTGCCAGTCTCGGAGCAATATGCAATGAGCAATGAACCAATTGTTTCTTGCCAGTTCATTTCCACATCAGCTCATTTAGATAGATTGTGTTGATATCCGTGTAGAATATGAAAGACTACTAAAATGACCGTGTATATGACTGTCTGACATGTCAATGTGACAATTCCTTCTTTTGTACCTAAACATTCATGTGCTTACGTTGGGTATTATTGGATTTACTTAGTGTTTAACTTCGTCCTTGACTGCCCTGATGATGGTGTTGAAAGATAGTTTGAAAATTTGGTGAATCTTGTCGTCAGCTCTGCATCACAGCATCTTCTAAGTATAATGCATTATGATGTATTTTTTCGGATTAACTTTCGTTTTATACTGCCTGATGTTGGATGGTCATGGATAATGATTACTTATACTCAACTTCATGTCCCCTTTAGGAAAATGTACTTCCTGCTTAACCCTGTCTGCACTGGGTTGATTGACAAACGTCTGTCATTCGATGGGCAAAATTAACCCCACCCTAATTTCTAAACGAAGCACGGCGAAAGCGTTGGTACGAAGGTGTAGAAACATGTGCAGTTTTCGAAAACAGCCTAAGAGCTTGCTTAACAGTTTGAATTTTGCTGACGTCAGCAAAAACTTCCACCTATGTGTGCGAAATTTTCAAAAAATCGCCCAAAAGTTTACCGAACCATAAATAGCAAGGGGAAGTCAAACTTTGATTCAAAATGTCCCGTAAAATCTGAGAAGACCAAAATTATCAAGATTGTTCTTATTTCATCTTACAGCATATAAAGTTATGTAAAAAGTCATGAAGTAAACTCCGACCATGGGGCGCAAAAGAATCAAATACAAATCGAAGAGTCCCTTTCGCGTCTCCAATGTGCAATTAAGTATTTACAGAAAGCATTAACTTTGCCATCATGCTTTTCACTTTACAGACACAATGTACATCTAACCATCAGCCAATATATGAAGTCCAGGTAAATTCCATTTAAAACAGTTATACTTATATTAGCATAATGAAAAACGAAGACGAATTAAAGTCAGTCTAATTTAACAATGCTCACGAATTAATTTGTTTATGAATGCAATGAAAGAAAATATATAAAAACAAGATTAGCTCTCCTTACCTTTTGATTCAGAAGTTTCATCATAACTCCCGTACTTTCACATGGCTGGATGACAAAAACGTGCCTGATCAAAATTTAGCTTTGCGAAAATATCTTTTTACGATATACGTTTGTGGGTGGGTAAAAAATACACACTTTTTTTATAAGCGACACTATTTTTTGTCTAAGGCTCGATTTTGCTTCAGTTGTCTTCTTGCCCAGGTTCGACTGCTGCTTAGCTGTTGCTTGTTGATCACATAGAGGCTTTTATTCAGAATTTCAGCAATAAAGGTGTTCTTTTTCTCCGGCCAAGTTTCATACATCTATTGGTGTATTTCTGCTAGTATTTGTTGCTTAAAAATTCCTTGCTATATGGAATGAGAAAGAGGCGTAATGTTTGTTAGCAAAAGTTACTTCTTTCTCATTTTTGTTCTCTTACATTTTTATCTTTTAGACCTCGTCCAGGTTGAGATATTGCTTAGCTGTTGCTAAACTGGTTGAAAAATTTGAGCCTCGTGTTTCTTATAAAAAGAAGGCTGTATGTCGCTCAATTTTGAGGGAGTAAGTATTTCTGTTCTTTTTAGGTGGGAGGTCCCAAGTGGAATGCATCCCTAGGAAAAGGTTCCACAGACTCGATGAGTCTGACATTATTACCAGGTATCAGGAAACGGTCCCATAAGAAACTTAGAGGCAAATCCTGATGCCAGTCCGTCTGGTTTGCTCCAGATTTATGTGGACGCAGAGGACAAGAACGAATTCCTTATGAACGCGAACAGTTATTCCGCAGGAGCAATTCAAGAACAGCACCTGGCACGAATGCACGAAGCATTTCGCCAAATGGAATTGCTGAACAAACCGCAATATATGAGGTTGACCTCTGTTATGAAGAGATGAGTTTACGTTTTACGTAGAGTCTTGTGAAGGCAGAATGTGGCAAATTGACCTTGCACGAATGTATGAAGCCTTTTGTTAGAGAGATCAGCTGATGAACAAACATTGTTATCAGGTCAATATGTCGTATGGAATGATGAGTTTATGTCTTAGTATATGGTAATGTTTTTTTGTTTGTTTTTTTTATCACTCTTATCTGCCAAATGGATGGCGGGGTCTGAATAAGAGCAGGGGTGGTGGATTTTTTCTCCCGAATAATTAGCAGGGGGCATCTATTCGGCAGTTAAGAGCCAAAAATACATCAAATAACAACACTTCCAGACGGAAAAAACTTCTTTTTGATAGCTTTGCTTGTGCACTTGGTCTGATCAACATTGAAGTGTACGAGTCTTTTGAAGGACATAATACACTTTTTTGATCTACATTGAAGTTTTCGAGTCTTTGGAGGAAATTATACACTTTTATGATCAAAATTGAAGTGTTCTAGTCTTTTTAGAGGACATAATACACTTTTATGATCAACGTTGAAGTTTCTGAGTCTATTAGTTTTCTAGTTGATTGTCGTGTGTATTTTGTCACACCTCGTACCACTTTTGTACCCAAGAAATACAGTAAAATTATCGAGTCTCAAAGTTTAAGTTTAAATATTTACATCATGGTACTTCCCCCCTGTTATAACTTGATCAATAGGCATGCGGCATTGACATTTCCCCCACCACCACCCCTTGAAATTGCAACCTTGGACCGACTATGTACTGTAGCTAATGGAGGAGAATCTGAATAGTAGGGGGTTTTGAAATTTTACAAAAAAAAATTAAAAGGCCGGGGGGGGGTGTATACGGAAAGTTTCGAAAATCTTTGCACAAACAATTTTTGGGTTCCGAAAACATACTGCATAGTTGTCAACAACTTTCCACAAGAATAAAGCTTCTAAATACAAAAAATGTGTAAGTTCCACGCACCTGAAGAACCTTTAAACCTGAGGTGAAAAAAAACTATGAGATGCAAGAAACTAATAAGTGGGGGGTCGGAAAAAAATGCAAAAATTAAGAACGTCGCCCCCGTCTACTAGGTACCTCTGACTATGAGGCGAAAATGCTAAATTCAATAAGCTACAATCCTTTGAGCAGCAGCATGCCAATACAAATAAAGTAAATAACCATAGAGCATAATCATAAAATACTGTGTAGCTGCGATTGTGCTTTGCTAAAATTCGATCTTTACGCCACTCCGAGTTATTGATGTAACTGTGTTCAACATACTAACACGAAGCTTTCTTTACTTTACGATTTTACCAAGGGTAAAACCATGTGCTATTATCTCATCGGACTTTATGCTTCAAATATGCCGAGCCTAAATATACTTATAAGTGTTATTCTTATAAAAAAACTATGTATTGCTTTAATAGATCACAGAAATAGAGAATTATACTTGAAACTGAAACATACCAATAACAACAAATTCTTTCATAATATTTTTGTTTTGAATCAAGGAAACCGAAACTGAGACGATGATCCTGAATCACTGCTATCTTGACACTGATTATCCTGATAGCATTAAAATTCGTAATTGAAAAACACAGTTGCGTTTAAGTAATCTTGGTTCGTACATCTCACCGAATGAACCTAATACCGGAGACGTTGAAGTTAATTATCGTATTCAGATGGCACTTGGGAAATTTGCCAGTATGTCAAATCTTCTTCAGAATCATGGAATCCATCTCTCGACAAGAGTTAAATTTCTCGACTTTTTTGTCAGAAGTAGACTCACGTACTCCTGTCAGAATTGGAATCTGACCACAGAGCGATTTCATAAGCTTGATGTAACGTACAGAACCCTACTTCGAAGGATGATAAGACGTGGTTTCAATCGAGTTGATACTG
>JAOBRC010705227.1:0-10428 GCA_027575255.1 Scolionema suvaense | reverse complement strand
AAGGAAAAGAATAAATCCGGTAAATCTTGCACTGTCAAACATGGTATCCGAAACAACTATACAAACAACGGAAAGTCATCGAATGCTGACAAACAATGAAGCCGTATTGAGTCCTGTACATTCCTCAAAAGCCTGCGCTGATGCCAACTCTAAAGTCAGTGATAGATCAGTTGCACGAAGACAATCGTCTTCCTCACCCGGCAGGAAAGAAACAGCTCCAGTTGATCGGATACAGAGACGACTGCAGTTCATCAAATGGTAATGGCCATTGTTTCACTTTCTTGTTGTTTTTTTAGCAGATTTGAAACAAATTCTGATAAATAATATCTTTTAAGATATCTACCATCCCGGACAAAATACTTAGCATGAAGAGCTTTTCTCAGCTTTTTTTTACGACTTTTGATATTGTACTAGCACTTAGAACTGCAAGCACTTCAAGAAATTTTTGCAGGTGATTAGCAACTTCTGTCTTCAGTCTGAATGCAGTGTCTAGCAATTTGCGCTTATGGACCCAATTCCACGCCCTTTGCTCTCTAAATTACCTGAAAAATTGATAGATCCTAAGCCACACCCCAAAACAAGCCCTACCACACCCTTCAGATACCCTAAAAATGCCAAGACATGATTTTTCATTGGTCAGAAATAGTGCATCTCTCAAGCAAAACCCACCCTCGTGCCCTGATTTGCGGCTTGATACTTTGTCAACTTATGTTCATTTACTCGTGGAACGGAACAGCGTGAAAACGCACATGCGTACCAATGTATTTTGACCGGGATTGTAGCTAATGGAACTGTGTGTTATTATTTTTTGATTCATCGAACTTTGAAAAATGTTTGTTGAGGTGTTTTGCAATTTTAGAGGGCTTGGCATGAATTGCAAATTATGTGCGGCTTGCTTTGTTTGGTTTTGTTTTGTTTTGTTTTTGTCTGAAGTTGTGATCTACTGATTCTCCTCTTAAGAAAAATATCAACATACACAACTTGACTGTGAGGTACTGTTGAATGGATACAAACGTATCACAAATGTGCTTACCCTTTTTGAACACTATACTTAATATTGCAGCATTGGAAAAAGCCCAGTTGCAAAACTGTCTAAAAACAAGTCTAATTCAGTTTCTGATTTGTAAGATGGTTTATGTGGATGGGCTGCTAGTAAGTGGCGGCTGTATAGTTGATTACGCGGCTGACTTGTAACCTTTGGTTTCCAGTTTTGAGCCTCTCTCTGGCTAGTTAGCGGGAAATCCCTAAAGATTGAGGCGGGTAAGGATTCAGTAATTTCGGCTTTTTGTATTCGTCGGCCTTGTTAGGTCGGCATTATAAACAAGTGATAGATATCACACGACGCAGAGTTTAACCATTGGAATTTCATGAAACAGACTTGAAGAAACCAGGCCATGCTCAAAACACATGTGTTGATTTCGTCGTTGCCCTTCGTGATTGCTTCAAAAATTCGAATATTCGCTTTCGATCCGTATTCTATTATAACTCACTTGAGGATGAAATTTTCATGTTGATGCGAACTGTATGAAGTTGAAGAAAGCAGCGCCTCGGCCACCTACTTGCGACGTTTTGATCTGATGGGTCTATAGCGTCAGCATCAGCAGCGCATGTGATAAAAAATGGGTGAGTTGAGGTGTCCATAAAAAGCACCTGATTTCATTTGCCGCAAAGAGGTGTGTATTAGTCGTAGTGTGCATACCTATATACTTTGGGAATTGCTCTGTAACTCGAGACTTATACACGCTTTTTTTTTATAAGCACCACCGCTACAAGCACCACCAGCCTCGATTTCATCAAATATCTAAGCACCGGCTAAGCACCACCTCAGCCTCAGACTCACTAATTCTCTCACATAATTTCTTTTCTCGCAATTAAGCCTTTCGTGAAAAACAGCTCTTGATTTGCTCGAAGCACAATAATTTCATTGCTTCCTGTAAAAACGAAAATGTACCCAGCGCAAATGTCAGACAAGTCTTCACTTGAAGCCTTGCTTTAACCGATTTAGGTGAATCATAGATAATTTACATAAGCACCATCTAAGCACCAGTTGAGGCTGGAAATGCCAAAAATTTAAGCACCACTGAGCCTCATTTTTGATTTACTGGTGCTTATGAAAAAAAAAGCGTGTACCAAACAAAAGTGAAAGGCTCTCAAAGAAGTTCCCTTTCGCCAGCCGTCGTATTCCAGCTGCCACTCGTTTCTCCATGCATATACTCGGGCGCATATTCGTATTTTGTTTTTCCAAATCATTGCGAAGGATGTCACACAGCCGATCGAATGTTAGGCGAGACATACGAAAGTGTGTAGGCCATAACTCGTCCATAGCTAGTATCGCACGTAAAGTTTCAAGCAAATACTGCTCCCTATTCCACGCCCAAACTTCGCGATCGGCTCTCTGTCTGCAATTGCGAAAGTTACGCAGTAGTTGACTCACGGCTCGAAGGTTTCTGAGGTTTCTTTGACGCTCATTCTCTATGTACAAATATACAATAGTTTGCAGTTCAAGAAGTGTATAAAACCGATTCCTGTATGAATTAAAGCACAAAGTAGCAAGGAGATGACAGCACGCACGTTTTAACTGATTACGGTCCATCGTTATGCTCCTGCAGCCGCATGCACCTTGGCCTCCTCAAGCAAAACATTTATCATTGATATCAGCGTGTGATTGCCACGTTTACGACTTGTCTTGATGTCAGCACGAGAAGCAGGTATTTGACCATAGCGAGGAAGCATCGCGCTCTCCTCTTGATAAGGTCTCGTGTGACCCGGGCTATTAGCCTGAGGTTTACAATCAGAGGCTCAATTTTATCGGTCCACATCGTGACTTAATTTCATCCTAATGTCAATGTTAAGGGGGTCCTGGGGTATTAATTTCAAATCTACTTTTTTCGCTTGATTCTGGTGTACATTGATGCCTATGCGAAAGCTGTGCACTTTAATTGCAAAATTTGCGCCAAATTATGCTCATAATTAATTATGAGCATAATTAATTAACATAATTACGCGAAAAATGTCAATCCTCTTACGTAAAATAAAAACAAAACCACTGCTCCGATTTACTTCAAACTTTTACAGGAGGTTCCTACAAAGTAGCACTAGGTCCTGTAGCTTGGATTATTCATAAATCACACTATATCATAAGTAAAAGCTAGATTTCATGATGCATAATAAAATATAGTCCACCAACAAGTAGAAAATTATGCATAAATCCAAAAATTATACGGATAAAACCATCATTTTGCTACAGCCCCTCGAGAACATCCAAATCTATCATCAAGCAAAGTCTTAGCTTTAAGCAAGAAATAGATTTTTCACAGTTTTACGTGAAAGTTCAAAAAAACACATTCTGAGAAAAACGCAAAAATGTAAAATTCTAAGCACCATTTTGGATTGGATGTTACTTAGGCATAAAACCATGGCGTTTCAATGTGCACAGAGCAATATTAGGTAATCAGGATTACATGAACACAGATATGTGTCCATCTACATCCACTAAAACAGCCCTATTTGGGGGGGGGGGGAACCGAAGATAGGGGTCATGGAATTTCATAACACATGGCATTGCCACAATAATCAAGTAAACACTTAAGCAACTGAAGCAATCACCAAATTCAGCACTGTGTAAACACAACTTATAAAGTCCTACAATGTTTTGCTGCTATCATGTCTTAAGCCTTCAATAGGCAACACACCACTATTCATTTGCAAAATAAATAGGAGCCCAAAGCACCCCAAAACAGTACTAAAAATGTATCACGTTTGTACCCGGTATATATTGAATATCGAAAAAATAAGATACCGAAAAATTCACATGACAAACATTGCCAGGCCAGGGAACTATGTTATATTAGAAACTTGATAATATCTTGTATAAGGAAAAGCAAGAGGAAGCATGACTACGATATTGAAATTGCAATATGGATCGATAATCCAAATGAAGACAGCGCTCAATAAGAAAAAGCAATCCAAAATATGTCAACAGTATGTCAAGAATGCATACCAGTTCTGCTCCAGACGTATCTGGCTAACATATGCTGTGGAGAGGAATTGTTAAAACTGCTGAATCTGAAAAAAAAGTTCTTTACAAGATATATACCCAATCTAGTGGAGCATGTGTCACTAAATTCACCAATTTAAAACATGCCTGCCGGAAAATGTTCCGCCAATTAATCCTCATAGGACTCCACGTAAATAGCTGAAAAAATATACTATAAATAATAGCAACAAACTTACCTAAAATGCACCTTTACTATAAGCATCACCTTCTGCCTCGTGAGCTTTATCCGCAAAGCCTTCTCGCTTACTACGTAGATGGCGACGACGGTGCTTGACCTTCTCTGTACATTTTAAATTCATTCGCTTGATGCGGCATGAGTCCTTCTTGAATGAAAACAAAGCAGTCTATCGTCCATCTTCTAGGGAAAGTTTCTGATGAACATTCAATAGCCCAGAAAAACCATCATTGAAACTTAGAACAGCAGAACAGGTTCCAATTTCTATGATTCGGCGGCCAGTATATACATCTTTTGGACAGCATTTCCAAATCAAACTATTCAGAGACTCATTACTGTTTTGGGTGAAACCATGTAGACACTTAGAGAGAAGTTCATCAGAGCTGAGACCTTCGAATATGGGGCGAATGGCATCTCTGACAGCTACAGGCAAACCAGGTTTCTCTTTGTAAGCTTCTTTTTTTCGGAAGAATTTTACTTACACCAGGTATCATTCCCTGTGGGACAGAACCTATGGCGACTTGCAGATCAGTCTGCTTCACTACAATGGTACAGAACAGCGCCAATCGCTTTCTTTAATGCGTACACACCTTTGGAGGAATTTTGACGCAAGGCAATTCCATAGCGGTTATGCAAGGTGTTAATCATTTTGTCTGTGAGTCGACCTTTACCTCGAATTGGCTTTCCATCAGCAAGCTTGTCCTTATAATTGCATCTAAAGTTTTGCAAGCGGGTGCCAACACGTTTTTGAACATGCCCAAGGCATTCGGCTTTGTTGATTGCAAAGCCAGGATACGGATCAGCACGCAAAACCTCATGGTATGATTTTGTGTCGCCATCTCCAATATACGTCGTGTACCGCAAAGAACGTGTCTCGACTGATGATGCAAAACAGTCAACAACTCCTGCGGCTTCCATTGAGCCTGCAGAACCGATGTGATGGATTGGACAGTGATGATGCATTTGAAATAAATCGTATGCTTTTCTGCCTTTTCGAATCTGCCATAAATCACAGGCGGTGCATTTCTTGGACATAACTCTAAAGTCAACACATTTTCCCGACTTGTTTGCAATTACTGTCACAACACCATTTAGCGAAGCAAATCCACGACGTTGCAATGTGCCATCAGTACTAATTACTGTGTCACAAACTTTCTCCTCAGAAAATTCTTTTCCGAGCAACGACTGCCTCACTTCTCTGCTAGCTTGTTTCATGCTCTCGGAAGCAGCTGACATATATACGTCATGCATTGCTGGCATCATTTCGTTGTATGAGGAAACGTCCATTGGAGGGGCCATGTTAATAGCTCCGCAAAAGTTTTCCATCATAGAATGTCCTCCACCTATCTCACGAAAAGCAATAGTTGCCCTCAAATTGACATCAAATGGACAAGCTCCAGGTTTTTGTTGTCAACTTTTCTTGATGAAAAAATGTTTGCTGCCATGAACAGCCAGAATGAAAACACGAAAGGGTAAGAGTCTGGCAAAATCCTTTCTTATTGTTCGCTACAAATTCAAGCTTTAACCCTGAATCACCGCACTCACTGCAATTTACTTGACGAAATATATCTACTAGAAGTTCAGAGTCCATAAAAAATAGAAGCTTGACATAGAAGAAATGTTTGCACTGATTCCTTCTTGTTTGAGCTTTTTTTGCGCTGCTGCTGCTTCCATCTAGTGTAGCAGAGGATGAACTCACACCAGAGGAAAGTTCAGAGCAGGCAATGACTCAGAGCTTTGAGAGGATGGCATCTGACGAGAGCTAAATTGATTTTCTCTAAATCTCCGTTTTCTACTTCTTCCATGAATCTTATTGTCACCATTGTAACCTTTAGCATTGCCCATGACTTTGCAACACAAATTTTTCAAGCAAGAGATCAACCATCAACATCTGATCAACAGCAAACAGAGAATGCCAACGTTCTTAAAACGTTTTTATATGTAGCAAACATGAAGTATGCACAGAAACACAGGTAATCAAGGGCCTACTTCAGACCACAGGAACGGGATGTACTTCCATGGTGCATTTGTAAGACACGAAATGAAGAAAACAGCCTCATGACATGAGACAAACAACTGACTGCTAATTTTTTAAATGAGTAGGGTCACTTTCAGATTTGGATTCTGCGTACATGAAAACGGGTATTTCAGTAAAAACTGAAAATTCGAAAACTTTGAGATTTAATACTCCAGGACCCCAAGGTAATCTTGCTATCAAATTTCCTTTTGGCCAATATTGATGGAAAAAAGCGCAGTTCAGACCAAGCTATGCTGTCTACTACCCATTTCTTCTGCTTGAGTTATGAAACATTGCATTTGCAAAAGGGCAATACTTAATATTTCCAACGAGTGGTCAAGTACCTCCTTGCAGTTTTTGGTTCTACAATCCCGGACAAAATATATTGTACCTTTTGCTTTTTCATATCTCCCCCCCCCTGCACCATTTCAATGTTGATTCTCCATGTTCGGGTAACCATAAAACTCATTTCAAGTCATCAACGTTGAAATGAATTGTGCAACTGCTTCTTGAGTGATGCTGGTATGAAAATGACACTTTGTTCCAAATATTTTGTCCAGGGTTGTAGTTTTATTGAGGGGAGAAGTTAGGCCATGAAATAGACCCTTTTTGCGCATTTTTCTGCGAATGTGCAGACGTCAGCAAAAATTATGCTGACATACTAAGTCAGAGGAATGACTTTCAGAAACTACGTATTGGTGGCTTGGTACACATCAAATTATAGATTAATAGCCATTGTCGTACCCCCTTTGCCAGGAGTACATGAAAAATACAGGCATAAAAGGGTTTAGAGCAAAAATCCCTGTCAAAAAATTTTCCAACAGATACAAGCCGGCAAAAAGCGTTCCAAGTCTACAATAGGTCTACTGTCCAGAAATAAAATAAAATTCCATATGTACTGCATTTCCGGGTTAGTGTGTCTAGCTGCCGGACTACAATCTCTGACAAAATATTTGGCCACATTACCAGAATACTTGTGCATTAACATTCAACTGACTACCTTGCCCTTCTGACTCTCCTCCCCCTCTGAACAATGATGCTTTCATGGCTGCACACAGTCGGCAAGCCAGAAAGATATATTTACATCATTGGTTCCAGGGGAGGGGGGGGGGGAATAATTAGACTTTGCTTGATTTTGATTCAAGTGCCATCCACAACATGTCTTCTTGCTGTTTATGATAAAGTAGTTATGTGGTCCATACACAGAGTGGTCACAAAGACTTCACTGTAAGATGCTTACATATAGGCGACCCTACGAAGCATACCTTATCGTCCGTGAATGGTTCCCAGACGTGGAGGTAAGATACAGAATACCAAACAGTTTTTATAAATACAGATATGTGCATACTAAAGCAACAGATATATAGGCTTTTTAACACATGGTTGGAGACAAGATTGATATTAAGCAAATGGCTGCAAACTTAATACAGGTAGCAAGCTAAGCTATATAAGAGACACAGGACATACTGTATAATAGCAAACACCACTGTAATCAACAATCGGTACCTTACACAGCTTTATAGAAGGCAGTCATTCAAGAAAAAGAATGATTTTAAACCTTTTAATCTTGCTGGACAGTTTATCCAGGAGAAAGAATTCTATCCTTTAGTTTATCTAATAAACAGCGTAAGCAGCAATAAATAGGATACTGATCTCTTTCTTAACGAATTACGCCGTAAACCGTTGAAAAGATATATTAGAGTTTGCTATATTTCTTTCAACGGTTGAAAAAATAGCATTTTCTTTACTGTCTTTCTAGCAACGGCTCACGGCGTTGAATGAATAAAGTACCGTTTACTATCTTTTCTTCAACGGTTTACGCTGTGAACCGTCACTGCCATCCCAAAGGGTTTCATGTGAAACCCAAAAAGGGTTTCGTGGGTGGTGCCTGTGGCGACTCCCTTTTGGGTTTCATGTGAAACCCCTAATGGGGATTTTATATGAAACCCGAAATAGGCTTCTAATAACACCCAAAAGGGTTTCACGGAAAACCAAAAAAGGGTTTCGTTGGAGACAAATGCTGCTTTGAGTCCTAAAAAGGGTTTCTGGTAAGTCTTATTTGGGTTTCAAGTGACTCCATCAAACGGATTTCAAAGGCATGGTAGTGAGAAAAAGGTCTCACTCAAAGCTAAAAAGAAGTTTCAGGAGAAACCTTTTGAAGATTCACATGAGACCTTTGTGGGAGATGTTTGTAGATTTGAGCAATGCTAAGAGACAAAAATACACTACAATGTAACGTTGAAGAGATATGTCTATACAGCATTTATCTTGGAACTACTCAGGCAGCAATAAACTAGTTTCAGATAACAATTACACTCTTCGTCGTTTGCAAAAAAGAAAAAATTATAATTAGCAAATAAATAAACATATACTGTAACATTTTTTCCATGCCTCTCACCGACACAACCTTTCTAACGGATACGTATATTTGAGCTCGGAGGGATCACAAGATTGAACTCTCCGCTGCTATGTATCGTAGTTCACAACTACAGCATGCTGATAATCGGTCATTTTCAGAATTGTACCTTCTACTAGCGAGTTCAGTTCTGCATATTGACTTTATAATACAGTCTTCTGCAGGCGTCGTGCGAGGCAGATCGGCTGTCTGTGCGGTGCCGCTTGTACAGTTTTGATCAGTCGCAGACTTGCTTGTTCTAGAATTATCCTGGAACAAGAACATGTTAAGCATTTCATTAAAATATCGTCCAAGCATTCATTGTAATACAAATAGAACGAAAGATGAAGCAGTTTTTTTAGTGTCAGTCTTTAAATGGTTTATTTTCAAAGGGCAGCCCAGAAAACGTCAATCTATACTTGATAGATATTGAAAAATTTTTTTTAAGACTGAATACATTACGATAAGCACAGAGCATGACTTGAACTAGTATCAGACAGTGGTGACTGTAAAATAATTATTATAGCATCGACTGCAATGATTCAAAATGCACGGAGAGGCTCTCATTTACACATATACTGGAAGTGTTATGAGATTTACGAAAGATTTGTTGTTTGAAAGATTTTTTTCGCCAACCTCAGGTATTTAATTCCTCGGAAAGAAAACCAATTAACTTCCATAAAATATTTATTTGTCAAAAATAACTACCTTTCTTACTTGTTTGCACTTTTTTCGAATGAATCATAAACTATATTTATCAACTCAGGCATACAATATAATAACAAAAAGAACTACGAGAAGTTTCGGTATACTCATCTTTTACTCCAATACTTCGACTGCTATCTGCAAGTCACAATCATGGATTATAAACATTCCATGATTATCACTTGCAGATAATTGCCGAGCGTAAGCGAGGCATATGGTCTATCCTGTGTAGGTATAACATACCGGATTTTGAGTTTGTGTTTACCCAATCAGCGTTGCGCTTTAAGAGAATTTACTTGATCAAGTTTGTCTGCATGTGTGACGTATTAGTAGTCTTCGGGGGGTTCATGTAAATGACGACAATATTACATAAAACCGGGTATACATAAGAAGTATCGGCCGAGGGACCTGCAGCCTTTTTTAGAAATTGATTTGGTGCCTAAAACAGCGCCTTTAAGTTGTACTAAAATATGGTGAGCACATGTTTTCGAGTTTCTTGATACGAGAGAAGTACGCATATAATATGCGTGACACCCCTGGAAAAACAAGTCAAGTACTTTATGATTCAGGCAGCATGTCAGAGAGCACGTGCCACTCATAATTTGAAGGCTTTGTCAATCGCACGTGTTCAGATCGCACTGGCCAATACATGGGAAAATCAAAGGAAGACACTTGATTTAAACGTCAAATTCAATGTCAACTCTTTATTGGATTTTAAGCAGAATCATTAGACGACCCAATAAGAGAAATTCTGTGATTCGCATGTATGATTCTAGCCATGCACTAGATTCGACCTTTTTTATGTTCAAAGCTGACCTTCCTTGAGGGGACGTAGTAAGGAAACACAATTAATCGAATGCATGAAATTACATGGCCTCCTTAATATTTATGTTTATCCTCTATGCATTTTTTAATTCGAACTGTTTTATAAAAAAACACTGCAACTTCCGAAATACACGCCTTTTATTAAGCACCAGTAATTCGAAAATGAGGCTCAGTAGCGCTTAAATTTTTGGCAATTCCAGCATCAACTGGTGCTTAAGTGGTGCCTATGTAAATCATCTATGAATCATCTAAAT
>JAOBRC010705116.1:0-10428 GCA_027575255.1 Scolionema suvaense | reverse complement strand
GCCTGTTTCTATGTGTTTAGGCTCCTCCCCAGTCCCCTGAAAGTTGCGAAACACTCAAATTCACTGGCAAGCAGGCTCAGTTATCTGGGAAGACTGTATAATACCCTACGTGGTCATAAGCACAAGCAAAAAGCTTTAAATCAACAGGTATCAACAGCATACAGATGCAAGAAATTCAGACAATCACTGCCAAAAATCTTCGCCTAAATGGTTTGGCGAAGATATTTTGGCAATGATTGTAGAGCGGTGCCGCACATGTTTCCTAAAAATCATCTCTCCTTTACAAATATTACCCATAAACATGTGACTCTCCATAGGTGCTCGGCTAATCTCGTTTTCTACCACGTGTTATCGCAAAAGAGTGAGGATGTTCCAAACTAGATCGACTAAACACAAGTACACACCAGATAAGTCGGTTGCCAGTGTGACCACGACAAATCTGGCAATAAGCTGTGGTACTCATAATACTCCTGCTTGCTCAAACTGCAATCACGCACCTTGAAGGGAGTGTTGATCATCCGTAATACATGGGTAACCACATTTTAAGTTTCCAAATTAATCATCAAAGCAAAACAACTGAGTCACATGACCATCTGCGCGTTACGTGGTAACAAAAGTCGGTCGTTCAGAAACCAGGTCTGAGAGCAGGAGTTCCAGAATGCAGGAAAGGGAGCATCATCAAGAAAACCGCTTGCTTCTCATGCCATCACTAGCACGAAAACTTCATGGAAAACGTATGGTCTGACAATAGCGGTGGAAGTTCGAACATTTGTCTCCTCCAGAGTCTCGTGTTTTCGAGCAACAATTCTGGCTATAACAAACTTACAAAAAATGTGTCGTTGGTGTTTCCAAGCAGAGACTGAGGAAACAATGTTGGACGAATACCGTAAAGACTCATTGTTAGAGATGGATTTTAGGGTGGGGGCTATTCGACGGAGGGTTGCTTATATTCGACGGGGGCGGGTACAAATTGACGTTCCCAGAGGACCCCTCCCGCATTGGATTGTCTACAATTTTCTGATGATTTGATTCATAAGAATAAGCATAGAATCTTTCTGGTGCTTTGAATACGAAGAACGAATTGATCTACAATTATTTTCAATAAATATTGCAAGTTTGGTTGGTTCTGATATTTGGTTTTAATGATTATCTATACTATTTTGTTTGGAAGACGCCTCAAAGG
The DNA here is from genome assembly GCA_027575255.1 of Scolionema suvaense. Lineage (NCBI taxonomy): Eukaryota > Metazoa > Cnidaria > Hydrozoa > Limnomedusae > Olindiidae > Scolionema > Scolionema suvaense. Next base: position 9,245 of record JAOBRC010705116.1, on the reverse strand, counting down.
GTGGGAGGCTTATTCGGTGGTGGGGGCTTATTTGGCAGAAAGTCATTGAGGGGTGGGTGGGGCTTATTCGAGGGGACGGGGGCCTATTTGAGGGAGGGGGCTTTATCGAATCTTTACGGTAAAAAGAAATAAGGATAGCGAAGAGCAAGACATCAAAGCAATCACGTGACCAGTCAAAAATTCCGATGTTTCCAAAAACACTCACCTGATCAGCTAGGGTATGAAAATAAAGCCTAAAGGCCAAGCAGTTATCGCCGAGAATACGAGTACTTTATTGCATGAAAATTTCGCAGCATGAAAATTTCACGGTTGTGCGGTTGAGTTCAGAAACCGAGAAACTAAGATGCCGCGAAAAATGCATTTCGAGCTCAACCGCGAAATTAAAATGCCACAAAAAATTGTATTGAGGCCAACTGCGAAATTAAAATGCATCAAAATCCAGGTTTTTTAGCAAGAAAAACTAAATTGAAATGAAAAGTTTGGGTTTTAAACCGTAAAGCGTTTTCTTTGTTTCCCTTTAGTTGACAGCGAGTGAAAAATACACCATTCGGAACAAGCAAGTTGTTTCTGTTTTCATTTTTTACTTAGGCCGCGAAATTAAACTGCCGTGAAATGCAATTTGACTAAAAAACGCGAAATTAAAATGAACGCGAATTGTTCATGCCGCGAAATTTTCATGCAATAAATTATTTCACAAGGCCACCGCTTAGATCCTTCCTATTTCTAAGAGCATTATTTTTACTGCCCTGATATTACTATGCAGTTCAATCATTTACTCCGTGCGATATATTTCAAGTTCTCGTCTTGTTTTCACGTATTTTCGATTTTCTTTTTCCCAATTTATAATACAGTCATACTGAAGATGATAGGACAATAACCAGAGGTACCGTATATTCACCAGAAATGGGAATAACATATTTCTATACTCACATCCTTTGGCACCGATGTATCTCTCCACTAATATGTTTCTTCACAATTTTCATAGGCAGTATAGTTGGCCAGATTGGGATCCTCATGGTCCATAAATTATGCATAGACTATATAGTAGTCATTCATATACACCCTATAGAACAAGATGGGTGCCTATTGAATGGTACTCTACGATCTGAACTGCTCTGATCAGATTTACACGGTAGGATATCCTCGACGTGTACAAACACTAACTTTTGTTTATACATTAACTTTGTCTGCCCACTGTTTTTTGTTGTGTGCCATCACAAAAAGACTCCAATATCTTTTCATCTTATTTTTAAATGGGTGACTTTATTTCCAAAAAAGCAACGAAATTTGTCAGGTTCTGAAAATTAAAGACTGGCAATGATAAATTTTTGCGGGAAGAAAATTTCGCGTATTTCGCGGTTTTGGGGCAAATCCGGGAAATTAAATTCCTTTTATTACCTCCAAAAATGCTCAACTGCGAAAATTAATTCCCTCGAAATTTATCTACCTTTAAACCGCGAAAATAAATTCCACAAAAAATACAGAAAAAATCTCAGAACGTTAAACATAGTAAATTCTTTTATAAGTTACCTTTGAACTAACTAAGGTCGACCGTCTCTTAGAGTGAAGAGTAGAGTATGCTAAAATATTATTTTCATGTGGAAACAACTCCAAAAAATTGTGAAAAGTGTTAAGGCTCGAAAATTAATTCCCGCGGAATGCTCTGTTTAGCACCAGCCGCGAAAACTAATTCCCGCCAAAATTTCTTCCCTTAAGGCACCCTGCTGTAAATCTCCCATTAAAATTCGATATTTTTTTTATGCATCACTTAATCATGAGCGGCGTTTGTTCAAAAAGAAAAGGTTTCAGTCCTTGGTTTCAGACTCCGCAAAAAACATAGCATACATGTGAAGTAGACAAAGTATATAGATGCTTTTGATCAGAAAATATTGCCAAGTATTGGCTGAGAATAAAATATAGATTAAGGCCCTAACCGGGAATGTCTCAGCGATTAGGCAGAAACTAAAGATCCGGTGCTTAATCGAGGAAAGCACTTTTTCAAGGGTGGCGCTTATTCGAGTACCTAAGGTGCTTGCAAAATCGGTTTTTTCCGAATTTTGAACTTGTCGTAATGACCAAGTCCAAGAAGACATCAATATCTGCCATTGAACATTGTTAAACAAAAATTAGTATCAATTCGTCAATGAAAGAATGGCAATCACCTACCACGCCCTCTATTTCACAGCATTCTTCACGATTATTTATCTCGAGGTTTTACACTTGAAACGGCCATTTTACAAAAACACATCGCCCATGCTACCTAAGATTCTCAAAAATTCCTTGGTGGTATATACCACAAAGCTGCCCTCCTCTCACTAAATAAATTTTTAAAAAAATGGCTAGTCTATAACATCGTCGGTCTACCATCAGAACTTACAACTGGAAACACATACTCACCCTCTCCCAAACTGATATTAAACATTAACACTTCAGCATTCCTTCAGAGTAAAAGATTTTTCTTCTCCAGGTACACTAAATATTTCAGACACCATCTCAAATAGACTCTCTTTTACAGCGAACAACAAATCATAACTAGCATGCTCCAATCAGAAGATGCAACAATAGATAAAATGAAAACTAAGACTGTATACTTCTGTTGCAGTGCGAGCAGGTGAAACGGATACGTTGTATACAGGAAGGGAAAGGTTGAGAGATCATATGGATGATATTTCATAAACTAATGGTGAATTTACTATCTTTTTGATATCTTTTAAGAGATTCCATGTTCGTAAAACGACACTTTCCTCATAGGAAACAGGAAATTTCATGCAGGGCTCGAGCTGTTTTTACTGCTCCTTTGTCTACAACAATAACATTGAAAATGCTGATCTGATACTTGTTCTTACTTCGTCCGTATTTGTGCGTCTTGAACAAACAATACAGTGCGACTATAAAACATATTTTCCAGATACTATCATCATGCCATAACTTCATTTCTCGATTACTCATCATTCTCACTTCTACGTACAGGGTTCAGACAAGCTTAAACAAATAAAATTAACTGTGTGTCCCTGAGTTTTCGCCGATTTTCAAAACATTTTTTCCTGAGAAATTCTTTGATTTGGGTATTTTTTCCCTGAATACTCACGAGTCGTTACTAGTTAAAATGGAGAATTTTTTCCAGAAAGATTCACAAGGTATGACTTATCGATCATGGAAAATCAATGAACGTAATGTCCTTGATAATAAATACTCACATAAGGCTTCCTGTTAATTTTCACAACTAAAATAGGATTGTTTCAGGTCACTTTAAATATTGTTTCAGAAAAAAATTCCCTGATTTTCCCCGATTATTAGAGGAAAAAATATTTTTTCCCTGGGTTTCCCTGATTTTTTTTAAAATTAACAATTTTTCCAGGTTTTCCAGGGTCTGTCTAAACCCTGACGTAAGGAAGAAGAAACACAAGGTATATATCTGCCAGAATTCGACTTATTTGCAGTCTTCACTTGGACCAAACCTTCTACTACATAATTAACTCCTCAAATTTGTGACACTTCTAAACTCGGACAAAAGTAAAAATGTCCCACATTTTTATTTGAATCGATACTCAACACTAAGTTTATCCAAAATGCAAAAGTATCTGAAATTTCTATGTCCTAAAATGTTGAACGTTAATGTAGAATTAGACGCTTCAATGAGACAGAAGCGCGGCAGGCCTCAATTTCCATTGATGATTAATTTTCTCAGCCTAAGTAACTACTTTGTTCGGGGACAGTTTCGCGAGGTCAAAAACTCTCGCAAAAAGAAAAAATGTTGTATTTATTAAATTTTGGCTGCGATAGAGATCCAAAGAAAATGGACTCTTGACTGGATATACTTTTGCGAAATCGTCTTTTGGCAAAAATTTGCGAGATAAACTTTTGCGTATGGACCTTCATGAGCATTTTCTCGAGATAAACTTTTGCGAAGCAGGCCCAAACTTCTGAATTCACGAAGGTTTTCCGAATAAAATATGGAACTTGCCAAAGCAAAATAAAACGTGCATAAACTACAGCAACATAAACAACCAAAAAAAAAGAGTGTATTTTAATGTAACTGCAGATAAGCAAGGTTTCGAAAGAAAAACAAATCACTAATTTAACAGTCACTATCCTCTCCTCTCCTGCCCACTCTCAATCAACGCGGAATAAATTTGAGGTATGCTTTAATTCCAGACACAAGCTGAATAATTCAACACTAGAGCCAGATAAAAGCTTTCTTTCAGGCATGAATGCTTTCATGCACCAGAATTATGATTCTCATTGGAACAATGTTAAGCTCTTTGTCTGGAACAGTTGAATAGTAAGAGTTAAAAGCTCGGCTTCCGTAGGAGACTCTCATATTTGACAAACTGACCTGAGACCTACTCTACATCCTGGACATGCGAAAAAACGTCAATTTGCATGACCTGCGTATATACTGGATGATCATTTCTTTACTTTTTAACCCTAGCTATTTTGTAGCCTAGTAAGTATGGGACGCATAAAAGCCCCCCAACTTTTCTCAAAAACCATAATAGCCACACCAAACCAATAGAACGTATAGGGTAGCTATTGAAGTTTTTAATACAGGCATTGATTTGTAAATAATTGTAGCATAATTAATGTTGGCATTAGCATAATTACCGTCATTTGGGAACTTTGCTCATTAATTATGCAAAATTTCAAAGTCCTTTAAAATTCATTCTGAAATGTTTCAAATAGTGTATATAACCTTTTTAGAACGTGAAATCTTGTTTTTAGACCCAACTTTTCTGTTTATTTTAGAAAAACAGCACTTTTTCTGTAAATCTGCATCAAATTGGTCAATTTTTCCTCCAATCGTGTACTAGAAAACTGCGATATCTTATGAACCACTCAACCTATGGAGCTGACATTTGCAATGCTAATTTTCATAAATAAATATTAAAAGGCACAAAATTTACTTACTCCAGAGTGAGGCATTCAGAAGTTATTCGCGAGAAATACTAGGTTGCCCCCTCCCAGGTTTAATTTAACTGCCCCCATGAACGCCCCAGAAATGACTCCGTGTGTGTCCCTTCTTCGCACAAGCAGTTTTCCTATCGTCCCTTCCCAAAGTAGACCTGTAAATATCCGTACTGACGGAACTACTTGATGAACCTAAGTTCTTAGTGAAGAAGAGACAGGCAGGTGATACTTCTTCTAAAGTCTGATGAAGAACTTTCTTCTATGCATGCTGTGCTGTCATTTATTCAAAGTACCCCCAGCAATTTTCCACATATTCCCCGACGCTTGCACCACATTCTTCTTACGCTTCTTACGCAGAGATATATTTTTTCCATAGTTCCGGTTTTTGTTTTGTTTTACCCCCTGCACGATCTCTCTAAAAGCTCTATGTCTCTTCTAAATGGGGATGAGAGCAGGGTATTTGAAAATCTTGTCTTCAACAGGGCATTTTTGTACTAATTGATGACAAAATATGAACTTCTATAGTTCGATATGTATTGAAACTTGAAAGTTGCTGTTAAAACTATACAACTGTCTGCTTCTCTGCCGTGTTCTAAGCACTGTCTGATCGATTGCACAGTCCGTGACGATGCTGTCGAACATAGGTTTAAGATGTCTGTAAAACCGATTGACGGATGGCCTGTAGTGGTCTTAAAATTATCAGCCAGTATAAACAACAAAGATTTAAGAATAAGCTATTCTGGAAGTGTACACTTCTCACTGGCATATGAATCAAGGAATGCATGAATACAAGTTATCAACGGCAACCAAGGACGTATAATTCAACCCTTCACTTGCGATACTTATCTTTTTAGACCTGAAAAATCCGTCCATTTTGCCAATCTTGTAACTGCAATACCTTCTGAACTAAAGAAGTTAGAGACATAATAGTTATGGCCATCAAAAGAAAATTTAACGTTCTTTGGGTTTTTGTGGGTGTAGCAGCAGCCGTTTCCAAGTTTCAAACGTTTGGAGTGAGCAACGTCAAAAAAAGGTATATATGCGTACTCCGCCGTCAGGGCTAACGTCCACGCTGCAACAGAAGGAGCAAAGCTAAATTTTTTGCAAGGATTTTAGGGGATTGATGACAGGTTCCAAATTCAGAAAAATTAGCATCATCATGGATTTATAAAACCATGGTATCACACAAAAATCAATTCTGCAACTACCCTGATAGACTCAAAAGCAGCCTTCATTCCTTCCAGCATATTGCACAATATATTGCACAATGGCACACAGGCGAGGCAAGCAATTTATACTCTATTTTTATCAATACATGCTGCAAGCAGAAACTGTGAGATGAGAGAAGAGAAAGATTGAAGACGTGCACTGCCCTGGGAGTATAGACGTAAATGATATTTCAAATGATCATTACGTGGAAGTAAGAAACAATTCGAAAGATATAAATAATAAAATAACAATTCAATCCCTACTACCTGTAACTAACTTTGCACTTGTTTTCAAAAAGCTTTTGCTTGTACGTAGAAGTGATCTGCTAACAGGAGTTCCGGGGTGCTCCTCTCTCCAGGCTGTCTTCACCGAATGAAGTATGAGTTTGAGCATGGATGTGTTCCAGAAACCACCTTGGCAGGCTGGTATCCCATGCTTTGATTTATTTCGAGCGATTGCTAGGAGACGTGATCTTGCTTTGCAGAGCGACTATCAATCCAGATTCAACCGTGTCTTTGGTAGTTAAAACAAAACGTAGCGTAGCTACAGACATTTACCTTACTAATAAACATAGGCAAATATGATTGACCATATTGCGTACTGTGTAAAATCTCATGCGTGTGCAGTGTAGACTTAATTTTTGATGTTGCAAGAAGTTCAGCTTTCAGAATTAATTATTAATGTATGCCTAATTATGGAATACATAATCATCTCAGCATATTTTCATGAATTGTCACGTACATCCGACGACAATGGACGTTCGCGTTCTTCCAGAAATCTGAATACGTAGAAATACTACTTTAGAATACCAGAGTATTTTAGCAACAGAGACAAAATTCAGGTCATGCGAGTCCCACTAGGAGAAGTTCGAAACATACATGCTCTCTGCTCGCAAGAACAAGTTTATAAAAGAAAACGAACATCGAATTTACCTAAAAATTAAGAAATGCATGAGGTTAATCTATTTCAGGTGTAACCTTATCCGGAGTGTAAAGCTTATACTTGAAGCAGCTTTCACCACACAACTTCTTTTGAACATTTGAGCAACACTGCTGGAGTTACTGCTTGGGGCTTATTTGTCCCATTCAGCACATCATTGAACAGTACCTGACCTGATACAAAAGCTACAAATCGTAGGAATTCCCAAACGGCAGGAATTTTAAGAAGCAACAGTTTCTGCAAAAGGAGACGATGACGGAGAACAGGCAAGGACCAATAAATAAATAAAAGAGATAGTTTAGAGAAGTAAAAAGTAAAGAGATATTTAGCAAAAGCAGCAAAAAGAATTTTTTTTTTCACCCTCAAAAGACTTTCGAGCAAGATCCCTCGATTACAACGTATATATTTCAGGTGCAAATATGTGTGAGTTATTGCAAAACAAATTTTGGCACTTTGATGCTCGTAATGACAAATCGTACTGTCTAAGTATTCTTTTCTGCGTAGTAAAACAAGTACAGATATTTGTTGCTGGAAATTTCTCAAAAACAAGAACGTCAAGCAAATTTAAACAGCTTGTATGTATATGCTGACAAAAGCACGTTTTTTTTAGAAAAAATCTCTGTACGTTAACTCCATCCTGCCTGGGAGAGAGAATAGTGAAAATTCACTCAAGCCTCAAAGACTACAATTTAGGCTAATCATACTGCATAATTTATCAGAAAAATTGGATGCCAAAATCAGTAAAAGACGAAGAAAACAGTCGCCTTATGCGTTTTGGTAAAAGAACGTACACCCATATCGGAAATCGTTTTCTTAAGCATATGGGAGACGGTATCTTTAATAGCACGTGCATCGTCCTATTTCGAATCTTCTATAATACTATATTCCAAGTATCGCTATTGTCAGCAGTTTCGTGATTATAATTAATCGTACTTGATTAATTGCTTGCATTGTCAGCTGAAATTAAACTTTCTAAGGAGTCGAGATATAGGGTAAGATATCGTATCCACAGTTATGAACGTAGACATCAGCGCAGCCGCAGTTATTTTTACAGTAAGATTATCGATAGGAATTGATAAATAAAGCACATGACGTAGGGCATGATTTCAAAATCATTTTTAGAAAATATCACCAAGGAAACAATAGAGCTCAATAAAACACGATGTACAATTTTTATTTCATTATAGAAGCTTCTGTAGTTCTGGAGATATCGAGTCCCGAAGTTCAGTAACTATGCAACTAATTCAACTAACTATGCATGATGTTATCGTACGTGTGCAACTCAAAATTATGCAAAAATTTTCTTTTTCGAAAATAAAATTGAGCCTTTTTGCTGGATTGGCTCTTGTTTCAATTCATCACAAGAACTGATGACATGAAGTTGAAGATCAGTTTGACCAAAGATGGGTAACCTTTGAGTTAATTGGGAAGTAAGCGAACCCGTACACGTCTTTTTATAAGAACAAAGCTTATAAGAACGTAAGGCTTTGAAGAGCCATAAGAACTCTAAGGCTTCGATCAGAAAAAATTTATTCTGCAAAACTAGGATTTTTTATAGATCTCTATAGATTTCACCACAAGAGCCTGTTTATCGGTCAAGTATAATGTTTTGTCGGTTCGGCCTAAATTTCTGTCGATTGAGTGCCAAAACGACCTAAGATAAAAACATTGACGCCTTTGTCCAAAATGGTACGATCTTACAAAAAAAAAACATGTATGGCCTACGATTTTAGAATTTGGTTTTGACCTTATAGTTCCCTTTCAGCACATCCCAACTTCAATTCTACCTTCAAAAAAACCTTCTTTTTCATATTTAAAGACAGGAACTTATCGTGGGCTGCACGTTTGTTTCTAAAAGAACAAAGTTTATGAGAGCGTTAAGCTTCAAAACACCATCACCAAAAATAAGGTTCGCTCTCATAATGAACGTTCTTTTTTAAAAAAAAACGTGCAGGAACACATTCTGCTTGTGCAGAAGCAATTTTCAGCATTGGTTAACTGAAGCATAGGTAAATTCCTTTTTTCTGTAAGAACAATTCTATAAGAACATGAGCCTCAATTTCGACAAAAAAATAAGAAAATAAAAACCAGTCATTGTCTTGTGACATTAGAACAGATTAACCCTATTTCTGCCGGGCTTTTTTGGCTGGTGCACTGCCGGGGGGGGGGGGGGGGATTTTGCCAAGCGC
>JAOBRC010705005.1:0-10429 GCA_027575255.1 Scolionema suvaense | reverse complement strand
TCACGTTATATTTCAGAAGTGGCTACCCTCCGATTTGTAAATGGGGGGATTCCAATGATGCTATGAAATGTTATCAGTTAACCGTATTGTCTATGTTCGATGTAGGGGATGAAAGCTATAAGCTTTTTTGTTTGCATAATTGATGAAAATCCAGATTTTTCAGGTAATGTGAATAATGTAACATTTTTCACGGGTTCAAGACAAGACCTATCTCTTTAAATGATTAATTTTTGAAAGCTTTCCCTTTAAAGTTTGCCCATATCCCCAGTTTATATAAAAGTACATTTAAAATGTGAAATTTTAGGGATAAAAAACACTCACCTACAAAATTGGCTCAATATAACGTCAGTGACACTCGCATATTCCGGGAACTACACAGTGAGTTACACCAGAATTTGGCTTTAAGGTTTCTAATAAAATAATGCGCTACTAAAATAAGTTGTAACTTTTTGCTGCTAGCTCTTCTAAATCTGGAGTTAATTTCGTTTGTGACAGGGGCTTTGGGGAGGGGGACAATTGTGATGCTATACCCGATGCTGTACCAGATACTGTGACTAGCAATCAGGACAATTAGGGAATGGTCAGTGGATTGATTTTCGTTCAGGTCAGGGAAATCATCAGGGAACTTGCAGAGAATTCCTGTGAAAATTCCTGGAAATTCGCTAGATGGAATATCAAGAAATCCACACACTTTCAGGTCATTAAACAGTTGCTGCTGTTCTTTTCTGAAGCTGGGAAGCCCCCTAGACGTACTCTTTTTCCTCATTTTCTTCACATGTAGCTAATCAGGACCTAGATCTCCAAAACGGTGTCTGCATTTTTCCTGAAAATCAGTGCTTGCTAGATAATTTGATGCTGAAGTCTGTGACCCGTAAATGAAGCCACAAGAGCGCTTCCTGTGTACTTTGACAGCACATGAATTCAGAAAGAGAAAATTTCTTGGAAAACGCCGGCAGCGGTTTGTACCTCAACCCTTTAAATTACTATCAATTAGGTCAATTAGGAAAGATGAAAATTGGATCCTGAAGAGAATTTCTTTGAGATACCTTAATAAATGCTTATCAAAACTTTTTGTTTCTGGTTCACACACAAACACCCTGAATCCTTCAGATATACCTTCATGGAAGTATTAGGTTTTTCAAATAGTGTTTCCTCTTGCCCTGTATATTTCTGGAAAAACTTGGATCTTGAGATTACATTGAGGGGATTTTTTTTGTAACGTGGATTAATTTTGGCGAATTTTGCGATTTTTTGCTAAATTCGCAAAATTAAATCCACACAAGATTTATCACGTTGAAGTTTTAACCTGACCAAAAGCGAACACAACTAGTTTTTCGATCAGTAATCAATAATTATGTGCTCACACTTGTTTTTTCTCTTAGTTTACGTATTGATAACTTCCCCCTAGTCATGTGTCGATGTGCATTCGCTAAATTACCTCCATACATTTTTTTTTGCTAATCCTTGATTCGCAAAAATAAATCCACGCTATACCCCTCGGAAATTGGCCTAGCAAAAATAAGTCAACACAAACATTTATCCCCTTAGGGTAACATGGTGCATACTTGCTTCCTGAGTCATGTGTATCCTCAATCATGTTTGGTGCTGCTATCAGTTCCTTTTGGATAGTTTTATGGTGTAAATCGTTTTCAATCAATGCTGGTGCATGCCCCGGTGACTGTTTGCTAAATCTTTCCAGAACGATGCTAAGGTTCTTCTTATCGTTTCTATTGGTAGTACTAATCCCTAGTAATCGGTGAGAGCGGGCTTTATGTTCCAAATTCGAGGTAGTGGATGGTCTGTAGACGTTTTTGCTGTCGAAGTCGGATCCCGAGGTTATTGTGCACACTCCATGAGATCTTGTCTTTTCCGTGTAGGATTTAGTGGAAGGGATGTTCGCAGAATTCTCAAGTCACTAGGCTTCATTTGCATGAAAGCTTCCTTTGACATTTGGCTTCTAGGGATTGCCCCATTTGGTCAAGGCCCTTAACACAAACTCTGCCACTGAAGCCTCCTAAGGTTCATTTCTTGCACCTTCGCCTTCCTTGTCATCCCAAAGGAGCATTGTCCACTCGTTCAGGTTGGTGTGGCCTTATAAACAAAGGAAATACATGCTATGCCAATTCCATGTTGCAATGCCTTAGTTTGCTCCGCAGATTTTGGCAGAATCTTCATTCTGACCACGAAGTTGTACAGCCTATAGTCTCATCCTTCCTAAAATCAGTCACTCTCCTTACATCTTCTCCTTCTCCGTTAGACCCCTCCCATTTCCTTTTAAGTACCTCCAGGAGACTATCAAGAAGAGTAGAAATACTGACTTTGTCACTAATTCGCAGAAGGATATAGCCGAACTTCTGACATATCTTTTAGGTGGGCTGTGTTCGTCTTCACTTGTAGCTTCTAACCACTTACCTGTGGGAGGTGTTCCCCATGAGCACGGTAGTGAGGAACCTTCATCCATCTTTTATCTCCCAATACAAGCTTCACTTCAAGAGGTTATAGATTTCTCTTCGGGTGCTAGCGATGTTGTTGTGGATAGTCCATGCTGTGTCAGTCATTCTGCAGATCTTCATTCCTCTGTTGCATCTTGTGGCACATAGTTGATCATTCAACTTAAGCACTTTGTTAAGCACTTTGTTACTCTGCAGGTGGTGTTTGTAGAAAGGATCCTAGCCCAGTCAAAACTCGTGGGAATCTCGATCTCGATCCCTATTGCTGTACACAATTCTGTAACTCACGGCAAACGTTTTCGCCTCATTGCTGTAGCAAGTCACAGTGGTTCCATAGTGTGAACCCCCTTTAAGAGGGGGAATGGACTTTCCAAAAAATTCTGTGGAAAGGGAGGATTGACAAAAAAAGGGGGGATGCAACCCCTCTGCTTACTATGGGTTCTCTTGAGAGTGGTCATTACACTGCTTTCCTTTTGCCTAGCCCAAGTGGTCCTTGGCAACTCTGTAATGACAAAGCCATTATCGAACTGAAAAGAACCCCATCTTTCGAAAGCAGTGCTTATGTTCTCTTTTTTGAAGCAACTTGAGCTGCACTTCAGCAGTGCCTACAGTATCACTGGAACTGCTGGTAGCTGATCACTACTGCTTGCCCAGCCCATATACGCCATCATCATCAGCCCATAGGATATTTTGTTTATGGGCGAAATCCTGGTGTAGGTTCAGAACTGACGATGTTCCCCAATAATTGGTGTTTGCTCAAGGGCTTATTGCTTTGACCGTCTCCCTGCTCAAAAGGGCACCGGTGAGTGTTGCACACCATAGTTTAGGAGTGGGTACTCCTAGTGTAAATTTACCATTGACTTTTCAGGCGAGTATCGCTTTGTGGTTGAAGTTCGCTTCAACCACTTATTTTAATTTACTACATCATTTCTAACAGAGGGAATTGCTTAGCAATTAACATAGCAAGGGAAGAGTGGTGTTACCCCCTCCGCCCGGTCTGAATTTTTTTAATGGGAAAAAATGGCTGAAGCTATTACGGCAAATTTTTGCCAGTATGAACAGAATTTACTTACGCAGTCTTTGGTGCAAATTTGGTTGTTGTACCTATAACAAGGGGGATCATGTGGCCATTTTCTGACAGGGGTAATAATATTTCTTGTTAAATTTTTGGCTTTTGGCTCTTATTCCTCTTTTGTTCAACCATTTACAATGATTCAGAGCTTAAATGATTGCTTTCAATGAACTCTTTCAGAAAATGTCTACTTTGAATAAATTTTTCGCAGCAGGGAGTTCAAAAACAGGGGCAAAGTCCAAACTGTTGCCATTTTTTTTGGACTGATAGAAGTCCTCGTTTCGGAAGAAATAATATTTTCCTACTTCTGCCGCCATTAAAATACAACATTTCCTGTCTTAACCCTATCTACACGGGGTGGGGTGGGGGGTGGGAGATGCATAATGCCCCCCCTGCCAAACTTTTTAAGGACTATAGCAAGAGTCATGAAACTTCGTGAATTTTCCTAGAATTTATTCAGGAGTATTTTTCTGCAAAAAAATATTGGGGAGTGCCACCTGCTAAGCGTGATGGTGTGTCATTGTCATAGTGCAGGAGGCTAAATTTGACATTCCAAAGGAAGAAAACGGCTGAAAACAATGCTAAAAACAAATCATTTGAACAGTATACTGTTATATTGATGGAGTAAAGGATAGAAAACTTCATTATTTCGAGCTGGAATGCATTTTTATGGCAATTTTCGAAAATTGACATTTTTGGCATTTTTCAAGCATGTCACGTCATTTTGATGACGTCAGCAAAAATTGAGTGAGTTTATCGATAAAATAATTTTGCCAAATTATTCGTGTAATGACATGCTTTATATCTGCCAAGTTTCGGTAACACAGGTTTAGTCGTTCTGAAGTTATGGAGGGACCACCTGGGACCACCACCGCAAAAATGACCCCGGTGTGGATAGGGTTAATGCATATCGTTCTGTCAGAAATTCCTATTGCCTACCGTATTGGGTCCAATGGAAAACTGTATTGCCGGTCTGCAAATTTTAGATGTGGGTATTTGCAGACCAGACCACGTATGGGAGCAAAATTTGGAAGTTCTCTCTCATTTATAGGCAAGAGTAAGTGGTCCAAATTTCAAAACCATAGCTATAGGGAAAGATGGTTTTCCGAGGTGGTCTTGTCTGAATCTAACATACAATTGAATTTGGCAGACTGGCTGTGTGGTCTCCCATAGAAACTGATACCAAAATTGTAAAACTTGCGTTAAATGTTTGGAATTGCCTTCATCTTGTCTCAAATGAGCTAAGGAAGGTAAAAAAGTTGTCTTACAAGGGTAGCATGAGTTCACGTATTAGTGGACTCCGGCTTTAGTGGAAGAGTCCTGTAAAATGAGGTCTGTGCGTCCTTGCATCCTTGCGTTCGACCTTCTCTCGCCAATACGTTTTACTGCATAACCACTTCAGAGATTTTTCTACAATTTGGCATGAAGGTCAAGATCAAAGCAAAACCAAATTAAAAATCAAGCAAAATCAAAACAATGCTATATTGCCAATTGTTTGGGAAAAAATTTGTTCGGGTATAGGTTTCAATTTATACCCATTTATACCCAAGTGGCCATTTTTAGAGTTTTTTCAAAATATTTCGAGAAGGCTCATATATGACACTAGTATACACAGACACAATAAAGCTGCTATTTCACTCGTCTTCTAAAATCCCTAAGAAGTATAAACGGAATACTTTTCGCAGCAACTTAAACAGAGTTGCAAAGAGACTTCAACCACGAAACTCGAATAATATGAGCTAAATTTCAGAACGTAGACTTTCCAACAAAATTTATTGGCACTTAATCAGAGAATTCCAAAATCCACCCGAGGAATTAATCTTATCACCCAATTCGTTTGACGAAAGTTCGTTCCTTATGATAGAACCTCCTCTCCGCGAAAAGAATTAACAGATTTCAAGCCATTTTATTGCAAAGTTTAGTGTTTTCACAAAACGCAAGTTCAATGTTATGATCTAATTGTCTGTGTGGTCTACGGAGGAAAGTGTTCATGTGTGGTTAAAATTTACATTGGTGAAATTGAAAGAAATACAATTTGTAGATGGAGAGAACACAATAATCCAGCCGAAGACTCAGAATCCGCTAGACATCTCTAGAACAGCATCACTGATTCTTTCTCCTGGTCCATTCTATGTACGGTCCCTAGACTCCCGAAATAGATAAACTATGGTAAAGCCTCTTTTATTTCTACTGAAAAGCTCTCATTAAATGATCAAGGGGGATTCAGTTCATTGACAATCTTCAGAAATGGTGTCACTTGACAGTAACCTTAAAAGTAGTATTTCATGAGCTTTAATTGCTCTCTTCTGTATTTTATTTGTCGCTTTAGCGGAAGAGTCCTACAAAATGAGGTCTGTCCGTCCGTCCGTCTGTCCTTCCGTCCGTCCATCCGTCCGTCACCAACGCATTTTCCCGGATAACTACTCAATGAATTTTTCTGAAATTTGGTGTGAAGGTGACAATCGTAGTAGATGAAAAGTGATGGAGCCGGAATTTTGAAAAAAACTTTTGTTCGGCTAGCAGGTGGCAATTTATGCCCAAAAATGGCCATTTTTAGGGTTTTTTAAGAATATTTCAAAATCTGTTCATTACTTTTTTGTGATTTTTGTTGTGAATCTACAGGACAATAGTATTTATGCTGAGGACCATGTGTCATATCTGGGAAAACTCTCGTTCGGCTTGCAGGTGGCAATTTATAAACGTCCAAAAAAGGCCTTTTTCATGGTTTTTTCCGAATAATTCAAGAATTGTTCATCTGATTCTTGTTATTTTTGGTGTGAATATTAGGGGCAACTCTATGCATGTTTTGAAGTATATGACATGTCTCCTGAAAATCTCGTTTGGCTTGCAGGTGGCAATTTAGGTCCGAAAATGGGGATTTTCAGAGTTTTTTCCACTTAAGCCATGAACGGTTAATCTGTTTATTGTTGTTTTGGTGTGAATATTTAAGGCAACTGTACGCATGTTGTGAACAATTTGCCATGCCTCTGGATAATCTCGTTTGGCTTGCAGGTGGCAATTTACGTCAAAAATGGCGTTTTTCATGGTTTTTTATCCAAAGATGTTGAAAACTGTTGATCTGATTCTTGTCATTTATGGTTTGAATGTTGGGGGCAAATCCATGCATGTTTTGAACCATATGCCTGCCATGTCTCCTGACGATCTTGTTTGGCTTGCAGGTAGCAATTTACGCCCAAGAATGGTTGTTTTCAGGGTTTGGTTTGAGTTTTCATTTTTGACGTGGATCTTACGGCAACAACTCATACGCCATGACGCATGCTTCATATCTTGGGAATATGTTGTTGTTCAGCATGCGGGTGGCAATTTATGTCCATAATGGCTGTTTTATGGTTTTTTCATAATGTTTCAAGAATACTTCATGGTGTTTTTGTGATTTATGGTGCAAATTCTATGGCTTACGTGTTATTCTCTTCTTTGATATGAAGCATAGATTATCAGTTAAGTTTACAACGGGGGTCCACCAATTATGTGACTTGTTTCTTTATCTGACATTATAAGATTCTCAATTAAGTTTGCGGGAGTCCACTAATTCTGTGACCTGTTATCTTAAAGAATTTTAGCTTTCCATTTTGCTGTATTTTGCAGCTTTCTCGCAGACTACGTTCTGTATAAAATGTCGGAGAGTCAGTGATGCAGCTGACCTTTCCTATACTAACATGTTAAAGTGTGTCATTTCATCTTCCAAGTCACTTAAAATTTTTCGGTATTGGATTCGGTATTCGCCCTCGAAAATGATGGTGGAAAAACAATGATAATGCCCAAAATGTGGACTTTGACGTCGTTTGTTTGACCCACTGCTTTCTGAAAGCCTTCATCATGAACAATGCTTCAAGTAAGTCGACCATCCGGGCAGCAGAACCGCAAAAACTCAAAATTTGCCAAAAATGACGTTACCCTGTCAGAAAATTGTCACGTGACACCTCGGTGGTGAAGTTATGACAAAAAAACTGTGCCTAAACATGTCCAAGAGAAGGGCTTTAGCCGTTCGAACGTGTTCAACATTTCAGACCTAGGGACGGGGCGTGGGGGAGGGCAGAAACACTTAGCCTGACGGCTTGTTTTTTTTGTTTGTTTTGGGGTTTTTTGCGGGTCTTATGAAAAAAGTAGGGTAATTTGTTATGATCCGTTTGGTATCTAGAAGCTAGAGAAAATGAACGAGGGAGGGAGCGGAATCCGCTCGTGTGTTACTCTAGTTAACTCAGAATCTTAAATACTTTATTCGGTGACAGTTTCACGAGAGAAATATTCGCGAATGTCACGAGTTTGGACCTGTTTGGCGGAAGTTTGTCTCGCGAAAATGTTCATAAACGTCCACCCGCGAAAGTTTATTTTACGATTTTTTTCTTAAGGGCGATTTACGAAGGTTTATCTAGTCTAATATTCATTTTCTTTGGACCTGTATAGCAACGGAAATATAATATGTGCACAACCTGTTTTCTTTTCGCTGAAGTTTATCTCGCGAATTGTTTGTGATATACCGATTCGTGGAAGTTTACCCAACAATTGTCGCAAATTTTAGTAATGTAGAATAAAGTAGTGCTGAATACTATGATTACTTTCATATTCAAATGAGAGAAACTTATTGTTGACTAGCAAAACATGATGCCTGATTGCTGGCAAAATGTTTCTAAGCCGTGACAAGAAAACCCTAATTTTGCGGGTGCAACAATGGTGAGATCAAAGACTCGGCGTTGTGATTTCCTTGAATATTATTTGTGTTTTATAGATTCAAAGAAGTGCCCATCTGTTATTTCTGTCTGAAGTTGCAACGACTGTCTGCCTGAACCTGAAGTTACGTCTTTTTGTAATGTTCAGTTGCATAAGTCTCCCTGAATGTGCTAGTGCAGGCGTATTTTTGTCTAGACATATATTTTTGTTTGTTCATCCGAAACTAAACAGTGATCTACGAAGCTCTCAGACTGTGTTCCAATTATTAACTTGATCCGCACAAATGTCTATCCTGAGCACCATCGCATGTTTGTTTGGATTTACCAATGAATTCCGCTACCTGTTTAGTATGGTCACGCCACGATGGTGCTAAGAAACAGGAAAGAAACATACACAGAAAAATTTAGCTTCAACAAATCATAGTCACATAACCACTATGACTATGTGCAAATCTTCGATTGTTTCAAAGAAATACAGAGTTTCCCCCAGAAAAATGCTCATTCAAATGAAAGATTCATTATACACCTTTTTGCTGTAAAAGTGAGCTTAAGATCAACCCAGTCGCAGGTAAAAGTATTAAATTGTGTTTTTGCTCAAAAAGACAAGTTGGGGTACAAAAAGGGCAATAGCGTTCTTTATAAAATCTGACTGCTAATTTATTTATTCATTTTAAAAATTGAATCTGAATATGTGCGTATTTAAGGAAGCTATAACTTTTATAAATTCTTATAATGGACCTTCTTGCCTGCTTGCAAATCAACGAAGTATGCGTTCGATCTTTTTGAAAAAACACAAATAAGATCATTTGAGGCTCACATTTTCTGAAACATGTAAGAAAAGTGAGCGACCTTAAAATTTTGCCTTATTGCAGGGGAGATAGGGCCTAGAAGGCGAGTTGTAATGCTCGATGATGAAATAAGATGTTGTTGTTATATAATTGTAAGGTGAAGAAGCTTGGTCATTGTCAGCTGTATTACTTTAGTTCTTGTATTAAAAAATGGTTATATGATGTACTGTGTTGTCTCATTGTGCAATTTTTAATATAAGAACTAAAATAATATTGCTGACAATGACTAAGCTTCTTCACCTCACAATTATGAAATAACAGCATCTTGTTTCATCATCGAGTATCACAATCCACCTTCTAGCTCCTACCATAAGGAGATTTTTTTGCGTGGATTAATTTTTGCAAATTTTGCGATTTTTTGCTGAATTCACAAAACTAAATCCACGCAAAATTATTAAGTTGAAGTCTTAGCCTGACCAAAAGCAAACGCAACTAATTTTTCGATTGTTAATTAATACCAATGTGCTTGGAATTGTTCTTTATCTCAGTTTCCATGTTGATATCTTCTTCCTTTTCTCTCGTTGATATGAATTCGCTAACTTACTTCCATGCATTTTCTGTGCT
Organism: Scolionema suvaense; assembly: GCA_027575255.1. Taxonomy (NCBI): domain Eukaryota; kingdom Metazoa; phylum Cnidaria; class Hydrozoa; order Limnomedusae; family Olindiidae; genus Scolionema; species Scolionema suvaense. The sequence goes on along the minus strand of JAOBRC010705005.1, from coordinate 807 downwards.
AATCCCTGATTCGCAAAATTGAATCCACGCAAAACTCGTCCAAAATTCGTCTCGCAAAAATAAATCCACGCAGAAATTTATACCCTTAAGGTATCGCCTTTGAAATTGGGCGAACATTTTAAACATTGTGTAAGATGAACGAAAGCTTCAAAAACCTATGCTCAGCTTTCATTGCTACCGGAATCCAGTGTAATCTAGCTATAGAAGCATGTAAGAGTATTATGTCATGTGTCTCATTGTCTTTATATACTGTGAAAGCATCTGATATCAGGACGCATGTTGCTTTCGTGGCAGGTGTCAAGTTTGATAAATTTTTGTCCTGCGATTAAAGAACTTTCCTTTTGGACAATCGTTGTTACTTGTAAATGCTTCGGTTCTTGAGCTTTGATTATCGTTTGTTTGCACGATGAAATTTGCTCGCTGGTTTCAGAAAATTGCTGAGTAACTTGAGACTGGGTCTATCAAATTGAGTTGCTCGTGTAGAAATCCACGTTTACAACAAGATCCAAGGTTTTCCGTTCTCTGACGTGAACTTTGTTCGTTATTGTTCTGCTGTGAAATGCTCGAATTGCTTTGTCTTGCTTATGGCGAAAGAAACGTTTCCGAGTTCATTGCGCATTTTTTTTTTCTTAATTGCAGTCTTGTTCGTCCGAAGAAAGACTTGTATGCGAGAACATATAAAGTTCGTGTGATAAATGAAGATGGATCATCATTTATGACTCGTTATAACGAACCTGTCGGTATTATTCGCCTACCTGTCGATCCGGCTTCATTAACGGAAGAACAGAAGAAAGCTAGATTAAAGCG
>JAOBRC010704894.1:0-10429 GCA_027575255.1 Scolionema suvaense | reverse complement strand
GGAGAACATAACCAACTAAACCAGGCATCTAAGTAAGACTATAATCGCTTTTTGGTATAACGTTTTTGCTTGCAAGCTCTAAAATCTTATTAAACGTTAAGAACATTAAGGCAAAACGTGAAATCTTGCTCTCAAAAGGAATGTTCTTATAAACAACTAAAACGTGTACACCACATGCACTCATATTTTTATAAGTGAGTCCTAAGATTGACTCTCTTGAAAAAGAAACATTATAACACTTTTGATTTTGAATGCCCACGAGTTTCTTTATCTTTTTCTTGTTTTATTGTTTAGAAATTAATGTTTTTTAAATTTGGGAGGTCAGTTTCTTATAAACAAGTCTCTTTTTTAAAGAAAATACGCATAATCTCTCTACTCGTTCACTTTCGCCCGGTAAATTGAACCTCATTACTCCTGTATTATTGTTATATCGTTTTAAGTACAACTACTACCCCCGTGTAGGCATAGGGACAATTAAGTACAGTGCAATATGAGACACAAGCTCTCCAATATGGCATATTTTTCATATAGAACTGCAGTTCTCCTCTCCTCGCCATATTGGTCTCTATTCGTGACGTGGCGTACATTAAGAGCTTTTACTGATTACTCTGTGATGTTATTCTTGTATTCAATGGGCTATTGTGAATATTTCAGAGGACCTATTCATAGTGCGAAGTGTGTTCCTCCGAATGCAAATGTGCTGGTGTCTCCAGATAGGACCAATCTTCTTTGGAATATCGGTGAGTCTATTTGGTATTCAAAGCCATACGTTTGATTTAATCCACGCTGCTGTCCTGAAAGATGTTAGAGTTATGGATTTTATCTTCTTATTGGATTTTGCTCTAATGAAAGTATTTGTACTCACTTCAGATAAAATAGGCAAGGCAGGAGTATTGGAGGCAGAGGGATGATGATGCCTTTTCAAACTAGCTGATCAGTCGTTCATGGAATCCCAATTTTTAGTTATCCAGCCCAAACTTTTGTTTTGTTTTTTTTCATTTAATCTATTTTGTCTGGTGGTAAGAGGTACCTGCAAATAATTTTCTTTTGAAACAACAAAATACTAACGCTTTGTGTTTAATTTCGGTGAACCAAATCTATCAGTGCTCATTTCAAATTTCATGTGTATAGGCTGCTTGGTTTGGAAGATCTGGAAATTTTGTGAGAGCGGAGTAGTAATCGTGCACTTTCCCTTTGTGAATTGTAATTTGAAAAGCGTACTCATCAGAAGTTTTGAAGTTACTGAAGATTATTTTGTAAAAAGTACTGTTCTGAGCCTTTTCAACGAAGTGCAAACCAACTTCTGGCTCCATATTCCTATAGCTAATGCACGATAAAATTGTGCGACATTAATTTTTGCTATTATACTTCTTTTTGCGAATTTGGTCCCAATTAGCAAAAATTAATCCCGCGAAATTTTTCAAGAACAGGCATTCGCAAAAATTTATGTCGCATTTCTGTTCAAAAAGTGGCATTTGCAAAAATTTGTTTTGCAAAATTTTTTTCAAAAACAGTCCGTCGGAAAAAATTGTAAAATCTGCCTGTGATAAAAGAACAGATAATAATCTTTAAGGAATTGATATCTGATTCGTTATCTCCAAACTCATTTGCAGGAATGCGTAACAGAATTTTTTATCAGATTTCCATGATTCGCAAAAATAAGTATCGCAAAATGCCAATTTTTTTGGTCTTCATTCGCAAAAATAAATATCGGTAAAATTTATCCCGCATTAATTGGTACGAATATGGTATTTTGGAGAGAAATTGGAGAAAAATTTGACTAAATTTTTAATCGTCTTCGCTGATTTTTCGACGAAAATTTTGCCGGCAGCAAAATTATTATGACCTGAATTGTTTTCCGGTAGTTCAAGTTGATGCCTATGTTCATTCAATATTTCAGAGAATTTCAGAGCTATGTGTTATTTTTTAGGATGGGGTTTAGTTTTTCCGCCTCCCCTGAGCATTCACGTCTTTATAAAGCCTCGACAGAATAGCGTTATGGTAACGAAAGAGATCGGGATGATTTTGAATAGGATATACTCAATCTGGTCTATTCAATGCTCTTCCAGTGTTTATTGGGAAATTTGCCTTAAGAAGTTTACAGAAAATCAGCCATTATAGTACGATAGTTGCTTTTTGGGGAGTCCTAGTTCGTCTTGACTTTGTATTCCGTTTTATTTAGTAGAAAGGGTTCTCGATCTGCATTTTGCACTTGACTAGAGCTGTTAACTGTTTTGCCTCATTTTGTTATGTTTCTGACATGCCTTTATTGCGAACTTGAGAATGAAAAAATAGTTCGCATCATGCTAGCATTTTATCTTTTATAGTTGTTTATACTTTTTTTACGGACTGTGATTTTCAGGTGCTAAATTTCCAAAGTCGCGTGACTTATCTTTGGAAATCACTGTCGAGTTCAATACACGAGAAAAAGCCAGAAAGAAAGACGAGTTCCTTGTTGGATTGAATTCCTATATCACGGTTGGGCTTTCGATATCATCATGTTTTTTGTTCGGGGTGCCTTTTTGCATGTTCTCCCCTCATACAGTTTCAGAGTATCTAGCCTGCTCACAGACTGCCTGAGAAAGTTAGTTTCTCTCACAAATTATTTCATGGGAATTAATTTTCGCGTTTCGCGGTCGATCATTTTCAGAGATAGAAAAGGGAATAAAGTTGGGTGGTTTCGCCCAAAAACTGCAAAATGCGCGAAAATTTCTTGCGTCAAGGTAGTTGCAGTTCTTAAGCTTTTAAGCCTTCTTATTTATACTATTTATGGGAATAACTTCCATTTTATTCTGCCTGTCATGTTTTCAACATTTTATACTGAACCATGCAATCGACGTTTTTGTGTGAATGATTTGCTAAAAAATCATTGCTTCATCAGGAATTAGACGAAATCCGTTGCCTGCAAATCTTGCTTTCCCGTAAGGATCCGTTCCTGTCTATATTTTTAGTTTGTCGCTTTTGTCTGACATATAGTTAGTTTGTTTTGCATGGACCGCGAAAATTAATTCCTGCGAAATGTCCAAAAAATCTAACTGCGAAAATTAATTCCCGCGAAAATTTCTTCCCGTTAGGGATTCAACTGATTTTAGCTCGATTCGAAGTGGTCAATTACCTCTGTATCTATTGCTGTGTACTTGATTCGCTGTGTAGTTAGTTATGAAGATTGCTGTTGTCAGAATAAATTTTGTCTTATTCTGCTTTAATTTGTCAGTGGGTGAAGATACCCTGAAGAGCCTCCCAACAAATATTTTTCGAAGTGAATTTCGGTCAGACTGGAGGGCAAGACGGTGAATACAAAACCTAAACTGGTTTTTGAACACCAACATTAAATAAAGAAAAGAAAAAATCTTTTCCGTGTAATGATACTCTGTAGCCTGCTCCCAGACCTAGCGCACTTCATCCGTTTCTTATGATCGTCTATTTTCTCGATCGCTTATTTTGTAACGAGAATTTCTATTTTCTCTGACAAGTTCACATTGTATATTGGTGCACGTCTTCTATCTTTATTTGTCCGAATTTCTCCAGATTTCAATGAGAATTGCTGATTTTACGTTCAGTGGATTGAAAATAGATCCAAAATCGATTGAAATATACCCGAGTAGCAAGCTAAAGTCATCAGTAGGTAAGAGTCGCATGTCGGTTATGCATTCATACATTTGTTTCAATATTTTGCAAGTGGAGTAGCTCAGTGTGCTTTTTCAAAACGTTTCTGTGGGAAATATTTTCACACAGAAACGTTTCGGAAAAGCACACTGAGCTAATATTTTTACAAAAGTGTCCAAATTGTAGGAAACAAAACAAACTTGTTCTGGGGAAAAGATCTTTTGCTTCGTTTGCCTGACATGGAATAAGTTAGACATGTGCAACGTGCTATTTTATTCGGAGGAACTTTGGTGAAATTTGCGAGTTTGAGCCTTTTTCGCAAAACTGAAGCTCTCAAAAATGTTTGGAAGGCGTCCACAGGCGGAAGTTTATCTAGTGAAGTTTTTTTTTCCAAAACACGATTCCGCGAAAATTTATCCAGTCCAATATTCATTTTCTTTGCATTTTCGTAGCTATAAACACGTAATCACAATATCTGAGGAATGCTAGCAAAATGCACATTTGAAACAAGCTGGTTGATAATTTATTTCCCTGCTCTTGCCATAAAAATTGTCATATATGAGAAAAACGTTCAGAAACACAGAGAACAGTAAATCATTGCTTTTCTGCTGTTTGTAGGGATAACATCCGATAGGCACCTGAAAATAAATGTTAATAGTTTGAGTGGAATTAGTTCTATTCAACGTAAAATATGCCACAATATGAGTCACATTCTCAAACTGCGTAAAATACTCATGCCTTTTGGTGAATTGAAATTATGACAAGGTATGACCAGGATCTGAATTCTGATACATAATGAAATTCAAGAACTTGAGCATCAAGATGAAGATATCTTTGTTTTGATATTGGCCATGGCCGAAATACTTCAGACTTCGAGTCCTAGTGACAGCTCTGCTACTTTGCATCAAATTTTTAATTTCAAAAATTCTATTGGATCTTATCCCTTTAAACTTCGAAGAAGCTGTTTTTACTATTTTGACTCCCTAAACTCTCCGCCTTCTTTTTTTTTTTATAAACATTATGAACTACTGAGATGGGGCGAATTTACCTTCAACCACAACACGACTCCATCTGATTGTAAAGATTTTGTATAAGCGTTCAGTTACCTCGAAACAAAAAGCACTATATATCTCCACTGTCATTGTCAGCATCTACTGTGGCCATGAAAAATCAGGTGCTAATAAGTAGCTAAGCTAGGAGTGGATCTGCCGTTGACCTGAGTCATCACTAAGAGGCAATAAATTTAAACAACTGTTAGACAACGTTTGGCGCGATTTTCAGTAATTTATTAAACAACATTCTGTGATGAAATGACAAATCCGCGTTGTTTACTTTATTCGGAGATTTTTTCACGAGAGAAACTTTCGCGAGGTCAGAAACTCTCGAAATTTTTTTGGGTAAACTTTCGCGAATTGCTGAATGACAAAAAAATCGCGAGATAAACTTTCACGAAAAGAAAAAAAAAATTGTTGTTTTGCGATGCCCTGAACCTTCCTCTTCAATGAAAATGAACATTGGACTGAGTAAACTTTCGCAAAATCATATTTCGGAAAAAAATTTGCAAGATAAACTTTTGCATCTAGACGTTTCTGAACATTTTCACGAGATAAACTTACGCGAATAGGCCGAAATTCGCGAAAGTTTCTCTCGCGAAAGTTTCTCCGAATAAAGTATATAAGAAAAAGTGTATGCTATGATTTGGAAACATGCCTCTTCCCCGTCTTATGTCCAAGATTCGTGAAATGATATTGTGAAAACTTGGGATGTCTGTCTGTGGACAACGCATTTTTCTATCGTTTTGCTATGCTTAGGGAAGAAATTTTGCGAGAAGATATTTTCGCGAACTTGGGCCCGATTCGCGAAAATTTTTTCCGCAAAACTCATATAACACATTCGATTTGCGAAGATTTCTTCCGCGAAATTAACCCCAGAGGAAATTCCCGAAAGTCTTTCGCGAAATTCCATTATTTTTGGTCGAACTGTAGACAAAGATTACTTTTTGGACTCCTGCTTTTATAATCCTATAAAATGAGGTCTATCCGTCCTTCCGTCTTTCCGTCTTTCCGTCTTTCCGTCCTTCCGTCCTTCCGTCCGTCCGTCCGTCCGTCCGTCCGTCCGTCCGTCCGTCCGTCCGTCCGTCACCAACACATTTTCCCGGATAACCACCAAATCAATTTTTCTGAAATTTGGTGGGAAGGTGACAATCCGTAATTGACGAAAAGTGATGGAGCCGGAATTTTAAAAGAAAATTTTGTTCGGCTTGCAGGTGGCAATTTATGCCCCAAAAATGGCCTTTTTTAGGGTTTTTTAAGAATATTTCAAAATCTGTTCATTACGTTTTGGTGATTTTTGGTGTGAAACTGCAGGTCAATAGTAGTTATGCTGTGGACCACGTGTCATATCTGGGAAAACTCTCGTTCAGATTTCAGGTGGCAATTTATACACGTCCGAAAAAGGCATTTTTAATGTTTTTTTCCAAATAAGTAAAAAACTGTTCATCCGATTCTTGTCACTTTTGGTTTGAATATTAGGGGCAACTCTAAGCATGTTTTGAACCATGTGTCATGTTTCCTTAGAATCTCGTTTGGCTTGCGGGTGGCAATTTACGTTAAAAAATGGCGATTTTCAGGGTTTTTTTCCTCGTATATCATAAAGGGTTAATCTGTTTATTGTTATTTTTGGTGTGAATATTTGAGGCAACTGTACGCATGTAGTGAACCATTTGCCATGTCTCGGGACAATGTCGTTTGGCTAGCAGGTGGCAATTTACGCCAAGAAATTGTTTTTCATGGTTTTTTCCAAATAAGTCAAAAACCATTCATCCGATACTTGTCATTTTTGGTGTGAATATTAGGGACAACTCTATGTATGTTTTGAACCATGTGCCGTGTCTCCTGACAATGTCGTTTGGCTTACGGGTGGCAATTTATATCCAAAATGGTGGTTTTCAGTGGTTTTTTTTCAAATATGTCATGAACGGTTCATGCATTCTTTGTCATTTTTGGTGTGATTCATAGAGGCTTCTCTGCATACGTTATGAACCATGTGCCATGTCTCAGGAAAATCTCGTTAGGCTTGCGGGTGATAATTTACGTCAGAAAATGGCTATTTTCGTTTTTTCTCCAAATGTGTGATCAATGGTTTGTCTTTTCATATTTGGCGTGAATCTTAGGGGCAACAAGGCATATATTATTATGACCTATGCTTTGTATCTTGGGAAGATGTTGTTCTTCAACGTGCGGATGGCAATTTATGTCAATAATCGCTGTTCTAGGGTTTTTTCACAATGTTTCAAGAACTCTTCATTACTCTTTTGTGATCTGTAGTGCAAACTTATGGCTTACGTGTTATTCTCCTCTTTGATCTGACATGGAGATTCTCTATTAAGTTTGCGGGAGTCCACTAATTGTGTGACTTGTTGTACTTCTTTTGATGGTTTCCCAATGATTAGATAGGGAAAGTGCAGCTGGGCTTTGAAAAACTGATAATTAACTCTTCTTTCTTTGATTTGGTTCGCGAGAATGTCTTCGCTATAATTTCTTGTCGCGAAAATTTACTTTGTTGTTTTTTAAAACTCATTACTTTACACTCTCTTCCAGCGTACGAGTTTCAGTCTGGTGATTATAAGATCTGGAACAGTCACGGTGATGTGATATCAGCGTCCACTGCGCCTCCTCCATAAACAGCTGCATATGTTATACGTTCTTGAATAAGGTGGTGGGTGTTTTCCTTACGCTTATTTTAGAGGGAAAAGTGTTGCTTTATATTCGTTATAGCCTTTTCCTACGCTACATAACAAATGCTCCAATTTCTCTTACTTTCATTCACTTGTTTGTGGTTGTCGTTGTCTAAATTCGTCTGAGTATGTAATAAAAGGATTATAGGTGGAGTTTTTAACCCAGAAAATAGTTTTTTTGTGTGTGTATTTGTGATGAAATTTATATTTTTATCTTTTCGTTTTATAATTTTAATTCGTGGAAGGCTACCTTAAAGGGATAATTTTTGCGTGGATTTATTTCTGCGAGTCTAATTTTTGGCGTGTTTTACGTGGATTTTTTTTCTGCGAATCAGGCATTTGTGAAAAAAAATGCATGGAAGTAATTCCGCGAATGCGCATCAACGAAAGTAGAGGAGGAAGTTATCGCCATATGCGTTGAGACCAAGAACAAGTCCGTGCAAGTTCTTATTGATTAATGATCAAAAATTAGCTTTGTTTGACTTTGGTCAGGTTACGACATCACATTGATAATTTAATTTAGGAAAAATTCGCAAAAATTAATCCACGCAAGAAAAAGAAAAAAATCCCCTTAAGGTATGCAAACAACGCCGTGTATATCATCACCGAAATCGTGCTGTAGGGTACCGTTCTATTTTTTATGCCGAGTGTAATACTGATTTACATTCTTGCGTGCTGTCGCGTGCCGTTATGTGCATCTGGCAGTGCAGAGAAATGCTGGTAAGACCTGAGATTGCAGAGCATTTTTTTCTGTGGTGATACTTAAATATTTCTTTCAGACTTAAATTCCTTGTTGCTTATGTTGCACATTTACTGACTGACAAGTAGCTGAAATGTTCAGTATTATTGACCAAAGATCCTTGCAAATAGGAACTGAGCTGAAGCCTATAGAGCTTTTGTAAATAAATCGAACTGAGTCTTTTGTTGTGAATTCGGAGGTAGGTGAATGTTAGGAATGTGCGAAGAATTATTTAGAATCTCATTTGGTGAAAAAGTCACATTGCAGTAGCTGTAACTAGAACATTAGGCTATTATATTTTCTATGCAGCATTTGTGTCAGTTAAAATCCAATATGAAGTTCTGCTGTTATACGGCCAGTTTTGTTTTACGATTTGCTCGAAAGTTTAAAATTTCTTTTGGCATTTTTGATGTTTTGGGACATGTGTATAAGCGACATAATGTAGAGAGTACATTTCTTTTTCAAGTATGACAACAGCGTCGAATACTTCAATGACAATCCTCTCATTTCTTCGTTGATAGTGTGTGTGATGCATGCCATCTGTTGCTCGAAGTCTGACGTATTTCAAAAGAATTCCGATATTCACACTGTGTTGGCGATACCATCGGCCTGCTGTACCCTATGGAGAGCACCACTGAAAAAAAATTGTGCGCTCTTTTTCATGTATGTGTTGTGTTTGTATTAGCGATGCAAAGAATGGATGCATTTTGTTTTGGTTGTTGATCTGAATGAATAGGATTTTGTGGTATGAGGACGTTACCTATAAGATGTAAAGCAGATCCTATGAAAGTATCTGTGAGTACCTTAGTGTTTTGGTTGTCAATAATTTCCACGCAATCTTTTTTACAAGGTGGAGGTAAGGTCGTAATTGCATACATAAATATGTTACAACCAAATACCACATTATTAATGGACTTGGGAAGTCATCACGCACAGATGAGCGACGAGCAAATCTAACGTACTGAACGCAGGAGCAGTCGTTGTTTTGCTTGAAGACGGTTGGTTCCATCTTGCTGAACTATTATTGCATCAACCAAGCTTCGGTTAAGGTAGTCTGCTGCGAGCTTGGGAAGCGTTGCGACTTTTCTGCAGGGTGATTTGACGAGAGAAGGGCATTTGCTTCCTTCTCTCCAGGAAATCATACATCTAATGCAGTAAAAGAAGAAACATAGGTAAGCATATGAAAAATAGCTATGTACCTTGAGTCTTAAACTGTTTAAAACAAGTTCCTTTTTGTGCAAGTAGAATATCTGGAGTCACGTGTTTTTATGTGGGGGCTACTAGCACCAAATGCTCCGTGAAAACAGCTTTTGACAGTAAATGCCTCCAGAAAACAGCTACCGACAGCTACTTTTACAAAGTACGTATGGTGACATGGACGGGGTCGTTTATTCAAAAACATGACAAACTGGTGCACCACTTCGGTGGATTCACAAGCAACAAAGAAACAAATAGGAGTTCAACTCAGTGGGCTCTTGACTCGTTTCTTTGCGCTCTTTACACCAAGCCATCTTCCATGTCAACGTTCTATGTAATTACACAAGTATACTTAGCATTGTTTATGTTTCCGCGTTTTGAACTTTGAATACTCCACCATTCACTTTTTACCTGGCATAAACTTCTTGTATGAGGTAAGAAATGTGAGTAGGCTAACATTTAATTGTGAACACCAAGAACACCCGACCCTAAGTTTTATATTGAAGTGTGTTCTGGTTCTATAACTCCGGCGAGAACTTTTTTGAACGCGAAATTTGGACTTTTGATGATTCTATCAGCACTCCCAGTTTACTTGCTATTTTTTCAGAAGTCATTTGACTAAGCAGCTCATATTTACAACTAAACTAACAGAAACAGTGAATCAATCTGATAATACTGTGTCAACGCTTAACTTATCTCCGAACGCATCACACCCTCATGCTGAAGGCATGTAGCTGCTCTCTGCCCTGCCCTCCCACTCTAGTATTCGTCTCACCGAAATTTTCCTCTAAATCTCATTCATTCCCAGTATGAACTGCCATAAATATTGGCGTGGCCAGGGACATGAAATTTTAAACTGTTAAGACATTTATTTTACGAGAAAAGATTAAAAAACAAACCAATAGGGTCCAGTTATTTGTGCGTATCATCTTATTTGAATCTGTCAATACAGCCATCCACACGTCCATAATATGCTCTTGTTATTTGTGCGTACCATCTTATTTGAATCTGTCAATACAGCCATCCACACGTTGTACCGTCGCATTTTGTAATAGTCGTCGCATTTTGTAATACCCGTCGCATTTTGTAATAAATCTGTCGCATTTTGTAATAACTGTCGCATTTTGTAATAAAATCGTCGCATTTTGTAA